>APFE030289981.1:0-11604 GCA_000404065.3 Pinus taeda
AAGAAGAAGGCCAACCTGAAATTCAGGGATCACCTAGGCCCATTCACAATGAACAAAAAGGATGGTTGGTAGGAAGCTGACCAAATACTAGGACAGCAACTCAGACTCAAGAAGAGTTTTTGGTGGGTCCCTTATGACCCTGAAGGTTTCATAAGTGCAAGAAGAGTCAAATTCAGGCTGCACGCCTATGACCACTCCCCCCTCTCACAAGTACAACCGTTTGCAAATCAGGATGAATGGGTGCTTGGATCAATAGTAGAAGAATTGACTCAGGAAGAATTAATGGAACAAAATGTAAAGGACCTGGAAAAAACTCTTGACTTGGACTCTTGTCAACAGGTGTTCAAGCAAACAATCCAGACAGGAGAAGGCACCTCAACTACACAGGACAACAAGCTCCAGCAACAACTGCCAAAGGAAAGGAGAAGATGGATGAGCATCAAGAAACAGAAATAGGGCAGCCTAGTGCCTCAAAAGACCAGCAAACAACACAGGCTCCTCCCCTGCAAACTGAACAAGTCCAAAACCCAGTATTGCAGACCCCTCTAAACAATGAGAGAGGGAAGAAAAGGGACAGAGAAGAAATAACACCTCCTACAGGGTCAGTGCAGCAACCAGAGGCCAAGAGGCCAAGGACAAACCCTGAAGCTGAAGGAGAAATAAGTGAAGAGCTGGAAGAAAGCCAAAACAGGGAAAGGCAAGCAAGCCAACAGACAACCACCAGCACAGCACAGCCTCAACAGCACACGGTGGAGGTATCTTCCTCCAGACAGCAGGGACAGAAGCCGGCCACAGTCAAAGAGGGTTTTATGGAGATTAAGGCTCAGAATGAATTACTGAGAGTGCAACTATATGAGCAGTTCCTCAACACCACCCCAGCCAAAAAACAGAGATTGATGGCTGCCTTTGACTTCAAGGATGAAAAGATGATATTTACTCATCTTAGACCTAGAGTTCCACACCCAAAGACCCCAGCTGACTACTACAAAACTAATCTGGAGGTCTTTGCCAAAGACATACACCCCATGGACCAAATTGAGCTGCACAAGAAAACCGGGGAAATGGTGTATGCAACACTTGCTGATAGGGAAATGCTGGCCCATCAGCTAAAAGAATCACTGAAGCACACCAACAAACAGCTGGATTTGGAAAGACTGTCCTCCTCCGCCAAAGACAATAGAATAAAAACTTTGGAGGACATAATTGTTGATCTTGGGCATGACCCAAAGGATCCTAAGGGCGTCAAGGCCCTTATGAAGAAAAAGGAGGATGACATAGCCGCATTGAGGAGGCAGGCAAAATTGCCTCCTACTATCCATCCTGACACAGCACAGCTGGCCCAAGAAAAACAGGTGGACCAAGCTATGGAATTACTCCTGGCCATGAACCAGAGGATAGTGGAGATGGAGGCAGAATTGGAGAAAGCTATGCAGGATAAACAAGGGGAAACTGCCTCCCAGCCACCACAGACCTCCACAAACCTCCAATCTGCCCCTCCAGCTCAAAAAACAGCAGCTCCTACCACTACTCCAGCACCTACCACTGCCACATCAGCAACCGGAGCAACCGTGGGGGCCACAGCAGCAGCAGAATCCAGCCTAAGCATGGAAGAAATGATGAAGGCTGTCAAAGAGCTGGAGGGCCAAGTCTCAGAAATAAATGTCACCAAGGAGAAACTGGCCAAGCTGGAAGCCAGTTATGACAAGTCAAAAATGACTGTGGCAGAAAAGCAGAGAGAAGTAAAGGCCTTGGAGGCCAAAATAAAAACTCTACAAAAAGAGTTAATGCTGGGCGACACCCTAGCAGAAATAAAAAGGATTGTGTGGACTAAGATCTGCAAATCCATGGAAAATCAATGGAGGTCCATCCAATCCATTTTTGAGCAGGTAGAGCTATCAGAAATAGCTCACACAGAAATTCAGAGAGCCAGGGCAATCCTGGGAATAATGCCTGAACAGGAAACTAAGATGATCCACTTCCTTAATAACAGCACTAGGGAGGAGCTGGCTGATTTGCAAATATCCAGTAGAACGGAGGCAATCCTCACTACCAAAAAGGTGCTAACACTGAGGAATTTCAGTCAAACACTAGAAAGGAAGTGCCAGGAGATGAAAGAAGAAATAGATGAGTTCAGAGCCAAAATGGCTGTTTTGCAGGACAAAGGTCTCCCAAGTCTAGTATCTGGTACAGGACAGCTGCTGCCCTATAAGCATTATATGATAAGGGTTGATAAATATGTAGAAAATCAGATCACAGCCTCCAGCAGTTCCACAGAAGAAACAGGGCCCCCATCTGGGCAAACCCTTTATGACAAGCTGGAGAATTTATTTTACCTAGAACATGAGATTAATCACCTATTTGAAGTGCCTCCCAATTTTTACAGACTTACAGAGGCAGATGAGGTAGTGGTGAAAATGAGGAGACATCAGTTGCCCCCGGCTGATTGGTGGCAAGCAATGTTGGAAATTTTGCCCAGTTAAATCCACATTGTTTGTTTACCTTTTCTGGAACAGGTCAGCGGAACAGTTCAGCGGAACAGGTCAGCAGAATAGGTCAGCAGAACAGGCCAGCACACAGGTACAGCAAGCATAACAGGTGACTCAGCAATCCACTCAGAATATCAAGCCAAAGAATGCAGCATTTAATGCACTGTTACCAGCCGCCTTTTGCAGCCAAAAGTCAAATCTGACTGACAAAGGAATGTCGGCTATCTCAGCCTTTAGGGTTACATTTATGTATTATTTACTTTTGTGTAAGAGAGTTGGTGGTGCAATTTATTGCACCATAACTCTCCACTAAGATATTTTCATGCCCTATTTTGTATAAATATCCCCTTAGATAACGCACTGAGGGTCGGTTGTAAGAGTATCTCTTCCTGAAGAACTCTATTGTATACTGAGGACTTTTTGTCAATAAAATTGTTGATGGAGATTGCTGGTGTCAATACTGTCTGAGATGGATATGTTGAAGCTCTGTGTTTGTTGCAGAATTCCTGTGTCATTTGCTGAACCAATAAGTTTCTTCTAACTGTGTATGTGTTTCTTGTTATTTCCATAATTCCGTGCTTCCATAATCTCAGTAATTAGAGAAAAAGAATAGCCTAGGATTTGGTCTGATCACCCTATGCTCAATCTCTATTTACTAAATATGTTTTCTGCTGGATTAGCCATAGATATGAATTCTTAACTGCTCATATTTCAGCTTATCCTAACATGGTGAATACTGTTTAAGAATTCTTAACTGCTCTCAAGCGTTATTTCCATGTTTTTTTCATTAGCATAGTGAAAGATTCTTAAGTGCCTATCATTTACTAATGTTCCACCACTCATCAACAAGTCTGATATATTGTTTTACATATGCCTAACTTGCTCTGCAACAACACTCTGTCTTCACATATCTATTTCTTAAAGCATCAAAATCTCAACTCCATTGCCCAATGGAACAAACTGTCCAGTAATTCAAAATTGCAGTTCTAAAGAAAATCATCAACCCACCAAAATTAAACAAACAAGTGCATCATAACTAGTCTAAAAATAGTCATCAAACAAAGCTAAAATTATAAAGAGAGAGCCCTCTCTGGTTACACGTAGACTAGAACCTGCAGCTAAAAGATTGGTTAGTGGTTACCTCGGCAGCCATTCCCTTGGGGGTCAAAGGGAACAACCTGAGTGTTAACATAATGGCGACTCCACTGGGGAACTTTAGGATCTAAAGGTCTGTACATCTGCTAAGAAATCACACTCTGAATCTGAAAATCAGTCAAGACACCTTTTTAGCTGCTCCCATACTGTAGCCTTAAGGAAGAGCTGACTCAGATTTCCTTTCACCCTAAACAGATACACAGAGTCTTTAAAGCTCCTGTCCAGTCCCTGCTATACAAAAACCTTCATAAAAACTTATAGGACTAGCTCAGAAACTGGCTTCCAAGAAAGGTCTTCGGTACACCAGGGCTAATCCTGATCCCAACCCTCCTGCTGTCTTTGATAATCCCAATACAATCCCCAGACTAATTAGGAACCAGCAGAAACAGGGTAACCTTGCTGACTTTACTCCAGAGACAGTCCACCCCAACCCTATCTCCACCCCAATCAAAATCTTATTCCGTTCCACTCCCAATTCCCCTAGTTCTCCATCAACATCTCAAAGCCCCCCACCCACATCCTCTTCCCCTACACATATTCCCTTGAATAGCACTGTTAATCCCTCCATACCTGTTACCCCTGTGATACCCACTGCCCTTGTTATCCCAGTTGCCATTGCCAATCCTCACAATCTTGTCAACATGGCTATGAGATATGCACCTCTGCAATTACCTGCCAATCCTGTGGCCTTACCTCAAGATTATCAAGCCAAAATCTCATATTTTGACTCCACTGGCCCCTATACTGCTATTCAGCATGCTAAGAGAATGCAAGACCATTTTGAAAATTATGAGATAGATGATGACACTGTGAGGATGAGAATATTTGTCCAAAGTTTAACAGGGGATGTAAGAACCTGGTTCAGATCACTTCCTGCAAACACCATTAATGACCCTGATGAGCTTTACCAATCCTTTACAAATAGATGGGAGAAAAAGAAGGACCCTCTACATATACTTGGGGAGTATGACATGATTAAAAGAGGCCCTCAAGAGACAGTTCTGGAATACTGTGCTAGGTTTAATAATGTATATAATGCCATACCTCAAAACCTGAGACCCCCCCCTGATTTGGCCCTATATGAATTTCCAGATGGATTTGACCCAGACATGGCTTACCAGCTAAAATAAAGAGCCCCTCAAACCCTTGAAGAAGCTCAGAAAGTTGCTGTAACAGTTGAGGCAAACTTAATTGCTAAGAGGAATAGGGCTAGATTAGAAAAGAGAGTTGCCTTTAAGGAGGAACCCTCAGCCTTTGACCAGAAATTAGATGCCATAATTTCTAGTATGAAGAGGTTGGGTGACAGGGTAGAGTCTGTGGAAAGAAAGTCCTCATGGGAGGCACCAAATAACTCTAACAGAAATCCAAACTTCAGAAGGAATCAAAATCCTAGTGGGGGCAAAGCCAACAGTGATCCAGAAATAAGACCTCCATTTCAAGAAAACTATGCTGAAACATCCACACCAGAAGAGCAAGTGGATGACACCCATATCCACCTAATGGGCCTTGATGATGAGCACCATGTCTTCCTAAGTCAAGAAGATCATGAAAAAGAAGGCAGTAAACAATTCCAAACAAAGTCAGGTGAATCATTTGATTTTAAACAAGGCTATGACACCGCTATCTATGAGGTCCACAAACAATACAAACTAAGAAGTAGGACTGTAAATATCACACAACCTGGAAACACCAAGGATAGACAGCAGCCTAAGAGTGCCATAGCAACAGAACCAATGAAAGCAACCGATTCACTAACTAAGGAAGTAACAATTGAAGAAGTTACTGAACATATACAACACCCACAAACTACATCATCTGAACACTCCAATTCAAACAAAAAGCCTCAAGAGGTGATTGAGAAAAATAAGCTCCAAAACCAAGAGCAAACCTTACCAAATAAAGACAGGGGGCTCACCCATAGCACCAAAATCCAGGCTGAAAAACCCTTTGACTTAGAAGCTGAAATTGGGAAACTAAAAATAGCCATCCCTCTGGCAGAGCTAGCCAAGAATCAAATCTATAAACAGCAGATTGAGAAATCCCTTCAACTCACTCCAAACACAGATAGTGTAAATGTGGACAATGTCAATGTGTTGGATGACACCCCAGAATTACTGTTTGGTCCAGAGGTTGATGGAAAACCAGCAGGCACAGGGATTCTACCCTTTTATGTCAGCTTGCACGTTCATGATAAAATATTACACAATGCAATGTTTGACTCAGGCGCTTCTCATAACCTGATGCCAAAAGCTGTCATGGAAAGGCTGAATTTGGATATCACCAGGCCATACAAGGACCTGTTTTCATTTGATTCCAGCCAGGTTAAATGCCTAGGCCTGATAAAAGATTTGTGTGTATCCCTGGTCCAATATCCAAACAAAACAATCCTGATGGATGTTGTTGTTGCTGATATCCCACCCAAGTATGGGATGTTATTATCAAGATCATGGGGGGCTAAACTTCAAGGGTCACTTCAATTGGACATGTCCTATGCTACTATCACAGTCTTTGGCCAACCCAAGAGGTTGTATAGAGAGTCTTTAATGAAGTACATGGTCAGCACTACAGAGAAGCCTCAAAACTTCCCCATATATGCTGTCCATTCTGATATAGACTCATATATTTTATTCAATGACAACATAGGTCATACAAATAGTGTAGAAACTCAGATAATTGAAACAGATCAGCTGATTAATGAAGGAAAATTTGACAGGGAAACATCTGTTGAGTTGGAAGAAGAGAAGGTGCAAGAGGGCAAAACATGTGAAAATAAAAATCAGACATTCAAAACAAATCTGGATGGGGATAAACAAACAGCACCTCTGCACACAAAGCTGATCCTACTAAATGAAAAAACTGCCCCAGAAGTCCAACTAAACAAAAAACAATCCAAACTTCAACTCATAAACTCAAACTGCAGTGATGTAATTCAACCTCCCCTACAACATGAAATCCTGTGGTTCCTAAAGTTTGATGGATCAGTCAACAAGCTAGGGGCAGGAGCTGGAATTTGGATCCATAATAAACAGAACAGCCATGCACAAGGCAGAGCTTATAGATTAAATTTCAAGTGCACTAATAACATGGCTGAGTATGAAGCCCTCCTACTAGGCTTCAAGCTGGTACAATCTCTACAAGCCATAAGAGTGTCAATACTAGGGGATTCAGACCTAGTAATCCAACAAGTTAAAGGCAATTTTGTTACCAATGACAAAAGATTGAGGTCTTACAGGTCTGCTGCCACTGAGCTACTAGAGTCCTTCACTGAATTCCAGATTACCAAAATCCCTAGAGCTCAAAACCTCCATGCCCATAGTCTAGCTACCTTTGCAAGCACCTGCAAGCTCCCTTTCGAGCCTCATCACTGCTTCACAGCTGAAATAAAACACAGGCCATCTGTCCCAAACAATGTGAAGGACTGGCAGGTGTTTGATAGTGACACACAAATAAATAATTTTTTGACTTTACAAGAAGAGTTTTCAAGGCTAAACATAGACACTGAGGCAGCAAGGCAATCAGAAATACTCAAGACAGAAAATCAACTGCAAATTCATGATAAATATCATAACCAAATAATATCACCTGAAATAGCCAACCAAATGCTACATCCTACAATCTTCAACCAACACAACATACAAGGAATCAAGCCAAATGAATATGAGGATTTAAATGATTATGAAACAGAGGTGATAGAATTAAAGGATAATTTCCTTCCGATAGGCTTGGCCCCTTTGGAAGACATTTTTGACTCAAATGACATTCCCAATAAACCAAAACTGCAGCCCATAAACACTGCCATAGAAGAGCATAACATTGGGACAACTAAAGAAGCCAAAATCATAAAACTATCTGCTACATTACCTCCTGATCAAAAGCCCAAATACATTGACCTGTTTAAAGAGTTTCAGGATGTGTTTGCATGGAGTTATGAGGATCTTAAATCCTATGACACCTCTGTAATACAACACACTATACCACTCAAGCCAAATCAGAAACCCTTTAAACAAAAATTAAGGAGAATTAATCCCATGCTCCTCCCAGCAATAGAGCAAGAAGTACAGAAGATGTTTAAAGCAGGCATAATAGCACCAATCAGATTTTCTGATTGGATTTCAAACCTAGTCCCCACAAGGAAGAAAACTGGTGAAATTAGGCTATGTGTGGATTTAAGAAACCTCAACCAAGTATCACTGAAAGACAACTACTCCCTACCTAAGATGGACCACATTTTGCAGAGAGTAGTTGGGGCCTCAAGGATTTCCTTGCTTGATGGCTTCTCAGGTTTCAACCAGATTCTGGTCCATCCTGATGATCAGGACAAAACTGCATTTACAACCCCATGGGGAACCTTTAAATATGTTAAAATGCCATTTGGCTTGAAAAATGCAGGGGCCACATTCCAAAGAGCAATGGACATTGCTTTTGCTAAAGAGATTCGTGACTTTCTTGTCATTTATCTAGATGATCTCACACCCTTCTCCAAATCTGACCAAGACCACTTAAAACATCTAAGGCAGATTTTTACAACTTGTAGGAAATATGGAATTTCCTTGAATCCTAAGAAATCCTTGTTTGGTCTGGAGGAAGGCAAACTACTGGGTCACATTATCTCCAAAGATGGCATTAGAATTGATCCAGACAGAATCCAAGCCATCTTGCAAATGCATCATCCTAGAAATGTAAAGGAATTACAAGCCTTCTTGGGAAAAATCAATTTCCTGAGGAGATTTATCCCAAACTTGGCTGAGCTAAGCAGACTGCTCAATAACATGCTCAAAAAGGACTCAAAAGTAAAGTGGACAGCAAAAACAAATCAAGCCTTTGAAGGCATCAAGTTTGCCCTCACCCAAACTCCTGTCCTCACCAACCCCCAGTTTGATAGAGAGTTCATCATATTCTCCTTTGCCTCCCAGCACACAATTGCTGCAGTTTTACTACAGAAAGATGACCAAGGAAAGGAAAAACCTATTGCTTTCTTTAGCAAAGCTCTGAGAGATGCACCCCTTAACTATCAGATCATGGAAAAACAGGCCTATGCCCTGGTCAAAGCCATTAAGGACTTCAGGATTTACATCCTCTATTCCCACATAATAGCCTATGTACCAAGCCCAATTGTCAAAGATATACTTACACAAGAGAACTTGGAGGGCAGAAGAGGCAAGTGGATAGCAAGCATCTTAGAATTTGACATAGAAATAAAACCTACAAAACTCATAAAAGGGCAGGGCTTGGCCAAACTAATGTCTGAAACAAATTTCCAGGCCCTAGACATTACCAATTAGACAGTGAGCCGGAGCTGGCGACTCCAAAGATCAATGTAGCCTTTGAGCAATCCCCCTGGTACTCTGAGATCTGCTATGCATTGCAAAACCTGTGTGCTCCCCCAGGACTGTCTAAAACTAAAAGTAGGTTTGTAAAAATGAAAGCCTTAAAATTTTGTGTCATGGAAGGAAACCTGTTTTGGAAAAACCATGAGGGAATCTTATTAAACTGTTTAATGGAAAATGAAGCAGATCAGATCATGAGAGAATTCCATGCAGGAGATTGTGGTGGGCATTTGTATTGGAAATCCACTGTAGATAAGATACTGAGAGCTGGATACTATTGGCCTACTATGTTCTCTAATGTCAAGAAATTCACTACTGCATGTCATAAGTGTCAAGTGTTTGAAGGGAAAAGACAACTACTGCCATTACCTCTAAGACCTATTGCAACAGAAAGACCATTTCAGCAATGGGGCCTGGATTTCATTGGAGAAATCAATCCCTCGTCTTCAGGCCAACATAAATGGATTCTGACAGCAACAGACTACTTCACAAAATGGATTGAGGCAATCCCATGCAGACAATCAAATGACTCCACCATCATTCAGTTTCTGGAGACCAATATCCTTGCCAGATTTGGATGCCCTGACAAAATTATAACTGACAATGCTGCTGCTTTCAGATCCAAGAAGATGATCAGTTTTTGTCATAAATTTCACATCACCTTGGGCCATTCCACTGCATATTATCCCCAAGGAAATGGCTTGGCAGAATCTTCAAACAAAAGCCTGGTGAGTATGATAAAGAAAGTGTTAGAAGAGAACAAAAATAATTGGCACAAAAAACTTATCAATGCCTTGTGGGCAGATAGATTAACAACCAAAAGATCAATTGGGGTTAGCCCATATGAGTTAGTCTATGGACTAGAAGCCAAGTTTCCTTCATCACTAGGGATCCCTGTCATGAAACTACTACAGGAAATTCAAGCAGAGCCTAATGATATACAGAGGAGAGTGAACCAAATAATTTGTCTACAGCAAACCAGGGACCAAGTCTACAACAGAGTTCAGATCTTACAAGAGAAGCTCAAGAAAGCTTTTGATAGGAGAACCAAAGCTGAGGATTTCAACATAGGTGACAAAGTTCTCAAGTGGGATTCAAGGAGAGAAAATAAAGGAAAGCATGGAAAGTTTGATTCCCTTTGGAGAGGGCCATTTGTCATTCAAACAGTACAGGGAAACAACACCTATTTTCTCCAGAACCTTGATGAAACTAATTTGGATGAAGGTCCTGTCAATGGCAGGATGCTCAAACACTACTTTGAATATCACCCATAATTGCAGTCTGAGTTACCCTTTGTACATAAGCTGTTGTATATATCTTTTCATATATGTAAAAAATTGTCTTACAGTTTTCAGATAGCTGGCAGCAGTAGCTAAAGAAATCAGAGGTCCACCAAGAAGAGAGGTACAAAAAAGCATGTCAAAGCAACAGATCTGAGAAAGTTGGCACACACAGTCAAGACCCAAGGCAATCTGACCTGCTGTTCTTGGTCTTTCAAAAGAAAAACCATCCCCATGTGGAGCCACTGTTGGATACCTATACCAATAGGTTTCATATTTCATGATTGCTGATCAAAAGGACCAAATATGCTCTGCTTTGAATGCAAAGATCCCATATTTCTACAAGCAGACAAGGTGTGTCTCAATCTTGATGGGAACTCAATTGTGATGGATGATCCAACAGTCTAAACTGGATCATGCCATATTTTCAATTTTCATGTTGTAGAATAGAGAAGGAAATCTGTTCAAACTGTTAAATCTTGGCAGATAAGTAGCTAGGTAGAGAAGTTAAGGTTCCCAACTGCTTAATCTGGGACCTTGGAAGGAATAAGGGTTGCATTAGATAGGAAATGAAAGCAAAAACCAATGAAAAGAAAAAGGCATTCAAAGGGTTTGCTAGTCCAAATGCACCCTCCAAGAAGGAACAAAAAATGTTAGGAGAGCTAGTTGGGTAGGTAGATGGGGTTGCAGAAGTGGTGTCCCTACCAAAATCAAAGTTGCTGAAACATCTACAGGAAGAGAAACACACTGGAGCATGACTAACTCCCCTGTTTTCATCTGTATATCACTCATTACTAACACCCTTTCCCAAGGTGCACAGAGCACAGAAATTTATATCTTTTGACATATTCTTATGGCTTTAAGAAGCCACATTTCTGGTGCAAAAATCTTTTCATTTTGATCTACTCTTGATTTCAAGTTATCTTCAAAGAAAACTTGGTTGGGCCAGCCCTCATCCATTTTTGTTCCCTCCATATTGACAACTAACCCTACTACTTAGCTCCCTATACCCCATTATCCCTATTATTATAAACACCATGGTATATAAACCCCAAAATGTCTATAAATATCCCTCCCCTGGTACTATAGCCATATGGTCTGTTTAAAAGGGAATCAAAATGACACCTGGTCACTTCGATGAACCTCCCAGGTCACCTCCTCTCATTCCAAGTCATTCTGGTCATTTAACCCTTATTTGCAAAGAAAAATCCTATTAAAAAGCCACTCCTACCCATGACCCTTTTGCAAAAGATAACTCCTAAAAAGTTCCCCGCCCTAAAAAATTCTTTTTCCCCTTCCCCGCCCAAAAACCCATTGTCTAAAGTCAAAAAATTAAGTTTTAATTAAAAGCGCGCG
>APFE030289985.1:0-10322 GCA_000404065.3 Pinus taeda
ACACAAGGGACTAGAATGAGAGGCATGAACTTTTCAACCTTGAAGTATAGGTTTGGATTAACATAACTCCTTGTGAATCAATTCTCTCATACCAAGCCTTAAGGGCTTGCTTCAACCCATAGAGGGCTTTCTTCAACTTGCATACATGTGTCCTTCAATCTTGTACTTCGAACCCTTGAGGTTGTTCCCAGTAGACTTCCTCCTTAAGCGAGCCATGCAAGAAGGCAGCCTTGACGTCCATTTGATGTAGGCTCCATCCTTGGTTGGCAGCGAGAGTGATAGTGAATCAAATAGTGGTATATCAGGCAACTGGTGCAAATATCTCGTCATAGTCCACTCCTTCCTTTTGAGAGAAGCCTCGAGCAACGAAGCTGGCCTTATTTTTTTCAGCACTTCCATCAGTTCCATGTTTAATTTTGTAAAGCCACTTTGAGGTGATCACAAACTTGTCCTTGGGTCTAAGCACCACATACAAAACATCATTCTTCACGAGAGATTCATATTCCTCATTCATCATGTCCTTCCAGACTTGGTGTTTTACGACTTCTTCAAACATGCATGGTTCAACTTGAACAATAGTACTCATAGTAGCCAAATACCCTTGATCCCTGTTCAGCTTACTTTCATGAAATGTCCCTCTTGGAGCAATATGTCTTTCAGTATCTTCGGGAGCATCTTTGAGGCAAAGAGGTTGTTTCCTTGAGGTAGAGGGATCACTCGAAGGTGGATCAATAGGATCCATCACACCATCAACATCAAACATGAACTCAATTGTTTGAGGTTCATCTTGTTTTTCCGCAACATCATCATCATCCTTCCTTGGAATAGGGAGATCTTTGGCTTTCCCAAGGGAAGTGTCTTCATCAAAGTTGACATCACAACTTACTTCCACATCTCTTTGACCAGGCACATAGATTCTATATGCCTTTGAATTTTCATTGTAGCGAATGAATATACCTTTCTGCCCAGATGCTTCCTACTTGTTTCTTTTCTCTTTAGGCACATGAAAGTACACGGGACAACCAAAATTTCTAAAATGAGAAACATCATGTTTATGACCAGTGAAAACTTCCTCGGGTGTCTTGAAATCCAATGCTTGATGCGGGCTCCTATTTTGAACATATACAACAGTTTTGGTGGCTTCTCCCCATAATAACTTTGGCAGGCCTTGATCATGGAGCATGGCACAAGGTGGCTTTATGATTATTTGATTCTTCCTTTCAGCAATGCCACTTTGCTTTAGAGTGTATGGAACAATTGTCTCCCTCTTAATGCCAGCCTCTCTACATAAGTCATTGAATTCATTTGATTCATATTCAGTTCCATTGTCAATCCTCAATATCTTGATCTTCTTCCCTGTTTGATTTTCCACTAATGCTTTGTAAGAACAAAACCATTTGAACAATTCATCCTTCCTCTTCAAGAAATAAATCCATTTTTTGCGAGAGTAGTCATCAACAAAGATTGCATACTATGAGTATCCTCCCAACAATGTTACGGGCAACATACCAAACAAGTAAGAATGGACCAATTGATGAATATCAGTTGTCTTGCATTCACTAGAAGGGAATGGTCCCTTTGTATTTTTCCTAGCTGCACAACCCTGACAAACTCCTTCATGGTTCATATTAAACTCGTGCATACCTGTGACCATCTTCCTTACCCCAGGTAAGGCTTTGCAATGCAAGTGGGCAAACCTTCGATGCCATAGCTCAGATTGAAGAGAAATATCGCTTGCTAAAGCTCCCAAAGGACTTCCACCAACCTGATAGAGACCGTCAACCCTAAATCCAAGTGTAAATGCATCTTTAGGGTTTCTTTGCCAAATAAGTAACTTTCCATCAATGAATGCTATCTTGAAGCCTTTATCTTCCATCACAAAAATAGACACTAGGCTCTTCTTTAAATCGGACACATACAATACTTCTTGTAGATGAATTGTTTGACCTTAATTCAAGTGAAGAGTGTCAATACCTATCCCTTTCACGGGGTAGGTGGCATTATCTCCAAGTATGATATTCTAATTAGCCTTCTTTTCAACCAAATTTGAGAGGGCATCCTTGTACCAATGAAGTACTTTGAGGCTCCACTATCAATCAACTGATGATCCAAAGTATCTGAAGGAGAGGTAGTAGATAGAGCAAAAATAAGATAAAATTCATTTTGTTTTTCTACAACATTACTTTCATCATACTTAACATTTCTTGTCCTTTTGGGAGGTCGACCATTTCCATTTCGAGCAATGGGAGCATTCCTCTTTCCTTTGTTGTTGAACTTGTTGTTCCTTTGATTGCCATTGCCTTTGAAATTGTTATGGTTGTTGTTGTTGTCATTCCTTGGAGAATTCTTCTTGTGAGGGCACTCTCTAGCATAGTGGCCGAACCTGTTGCAATTGTAGCACATTCTTTATTCCTTCTTTAAATCCTTTCTTGGATCCTTGACCTTGTCTCCTCGGACCAACATTATTCTTCCTTTTTGCATGAGTGGACAAAGCAATAGGTTCATTTCCATTTGAGGGCTTTTCTCTCTCCATCATCCTAGTCTCCTCTTGAGTGCATCTAGCTAATAACTCATCGAAATCAGGTATCTTGTCATTGTTGAGAATTGTGGTGACAAATACATCCCAAGGGCTTGAAAGACCTCCAAGTGTAATGAGAGTGAGCTCCCTGTCAACAATAACTTCTCCAATAGATAGTAGGTCATTCTTGATTTGAGTTATTCTCATGAAGTAGGATTGGATAGACTTCGCTTCATCCAGCTTGATATCATTCAACTTGTTTTTGAGAAAGAGGATTTGATTTGCGTTGTTCACTTTGAACATTCCAAACAACCTATCATATATTTCTTTCGAGGTCCCCAAATCAGAAACATAGGCAACCGAATGCTTTTGAATAGAGTCAATCAAAATTTTCTTTGCTTTGACCTCACTTTTTCTATACATCATCTTAGTAGCAACTGGTGCATTTGAAGGAGGCTCCACCACTTTTCCCTGCATATAGTTGAATACTTCATGCTCCTCCAAAGTCATCTTCCATGCATGATAGTCATATTTGTCATTGAGCTTGTCCTCAAACTTGAAGTAAGATGTAGAAGCCATTGAGACTTGTCCAGTAGATCTCTCTAAGTGATTTGTTTTCTCTCTCTTGCTTAGTTTTTGTCTTCACTTGGCCTTTGATACCATGTTAATTTTAGCTAACAATAGTATGTTCTATGCTTAGCACAATTACTTTAATGTTCCTTTAGAAACCCAATGACAATTTCCAATTTAGTTTTCCAATAGCAATCACATTAACCATAAATCACATTGTTAGTAATTGTAGATAAAACATGAACAATAAAATGCAGAAGACAAGCCAAAACAAGAGAATACCAAATTTGGCGATTGCTAGGGAAAAACCCCAAGATCAATTCTTCTTATTGTTATATCAAATGTTCAACAAAGAGAGAGTACAACAAAGTCAAAATTGACTTGCCAAATGATGATTAAAGCAACCCTGTGAAATATGAAATTTTCTATAGCAGTCAACAACCCTAACTAGAAAGTCAATGCTGGTCAAAGTAGCAACAAACTGTCCTCAAAGTAGCTCGGTCATACCTAGTCAAACTCGACCTTCTAAGGTGGTCAAAGTCAACCAAAACAGTGATGAGAACAATGGTCAAACTTGGTCAAATTCTGCAGCCAACCTTGTGGCCAACTCTGCGGTTAGCGCTGGTCAATGTGCCAAAAATACCTTGGTTTCTATGCTAATAGTTGCGGCCTCCAATGATTGAAAATATGGTAGAAAATTGCAGTCAAATGTGGTCAGAACACCCTGGTCAACATTGGTCAAACCTGCAACAAACTCTAAAATTTTGGCCCTGTAATTTGTCCTCCTTACCACACGTGTGAGAGAATCTAGTTGCCCAATAGCTATATGAACCAATCAGATGAGGAGAGGGAAGAATGTGTGAGATGAGATGATGCCAAATGAGGTTTGAGGTCTCTGATATTTATACAAGTCGTTGAGAGTGAAGTGACATGTCTCTTGGGCTTCATGAGCCTACATGATGAGGTGGCCGACCTTGACAATTTGCACATGTGTGGGCATAAATTCAAAAACACATTTCTGCTTATCCAAATTTAATGATCTTTAGGTCAATTTTGGTCCTCTCGAAATAAGGAATTCAATGCAATAATCATCTCTATCAAATGATCTATCCAAAGTGGAATTTGGCCCTAGTTGCCAATTTTAACAATCTTCCACATGTGCGAAGGGTTCCTTGGTTGTTTCTTTTTTCCTGCATTGAATTTCTGCAGTAGAATTTGACTAGCGGTGGCCGAGGCTTTCTGAGGTGATTTGACTGTGTTTTGACTTGGAAAGGTTTTGTTTGGGCAGGCCGCATTCATTGACACACAAATCGAGGAATTCTGGGCATGTTGGTTGTAGGCTGGACTATTGAATTTGATTGAATTTCAACTTTGTTTTGGGCTGACTTTGACCTGTTGAAGAGGCCTAGATCCTCTTTGCTTGACCGAATAGTTTGGAGGTTGTATGAACATAGTTTGACCACTATTGACTAGACTTGTTAGAGCAAGTTCACTGTTGTTGACAGACTTCATAATTACAGATTTGACAAAGAGATTTGGATCAGATTGGGCTCCTTATTTTGGGCATTGTTTCTGATTGGTCATCTTTCTTTTGATAGTCAAACTGTCATCATTGTACAAATTTGGATTTTCTCTCTTTGCTGGACATTTGATATTTATCAATAAGAAGGATTGGTTTGGTTTCCCCATGTGGGGTTTTGCCCTGACATTAGCCTGAATATCTATGTTCATTGTGTTGATTTGGGGTAGCATTGGATGTGCTCTAGCCATGAAAATTAGTGGAGAGGCTAAAGCACATGAGATCTCAAGACCCAGAAATGGTTTGGGCAAATTCTAACCGGTTTGGGAGATATTAAAATAATTAATATTTTTAATGGAGTTCTTAAGTCTAAACTTAGGAAAAATAAAATATTAATGGGTATTATATAGACTAGTTATGAAGGTTCCAAAAAGTCATGGATCAAACCAAAAATTATCTTACCGTTGATTAGAGATGTAATCTCGATCCATTGAAAAGACCTAAATCATGAAAATGTATAAGAGGAGGCTTGAGAAGGTGTTGGGAGAAACCACATAAGAGTGATCAGTCATGTTGATTTACTAGACGGAGGTTTGTCGTTTATAGTAAAGAAGTCGAAATCAAGTGATTCAAGTAGCGAGGAGCAGTGAGTACTGGGACAGAGAGCAAAGATAGTCAGGTCGAGAAGATCAGTGCAGAACAGAGAGGCAGACGCTAGCCGACGCAAAGCGGCCACACAGAGCCTAGCAAAGACAACGCAGAGGCCAAAGGGCCTGTCAAATCCACGTAAAGGGTAGCAGGAGTGACGCAGAGGGTCCCTAGGTTGCACAATGCCTCAGAGGGTTGACGTGGAGGCCGGAAGGACCAGTGCAGTGCTTCAAAGTTGTTGGAGAGGGTTTTGTGGGACATGTTTTTTGAATACCTGTTTCCAAATAGAGAGGTATTACTACCGATTATTTTTTCTCTATAGGGTGAGCTAGGTTGGCACCCAACTGTACTCAAGGATATACTGCATACTAATAAACTCTCAGAATTAGTGCATCGGTTTTCCCCCATTGGGTTTTTCCGGGGACGATTGTCCAAAAATAACAGTGTCACTAGTGCGTTTGTTTTCTTTCAGTTGTCGATCTGTAGATGTTGAGACTGTATTGTGTTTATTTTGTTATTTATATGTTTTAAATAACTTGTTCAGTTAACAAGCAGATAAGATAAGATAAGATAATTTTATTAAGGTCCAACAAATGACCATAATAGGTCAACGGGACTGTCGGTTATAATGATTACAACATGCCAAGCCAATGGACCAAACGGTCCCCTTTAACGTTTCTTTTTAAAGAGCAGAAAATACATTGATAATCTAAGTAAATGTAAATGTAGAAGCTAGAAGCTCTTAGCTTCGAAACAAAGCACTGCGATGAAGTAGAGAAGGAGAAGGAGAAAAAAGGAGTCTCCTGTCCAGTTCCTACTCCTAACATCCGAGGTTGAGAGAAGAAAACTGAGAGAAGCTTGTCAAAGTCTGTTGTCCTATGGGCATACTGTGTTGTCGCTGCTGTCGCCTGGAGGTTCTAGGGCGCCTCCTAGGGGTGGATCCAATCCTGGAGCGCTAGTGCAGTTTGGTGGGTCGCCCCTCCGGGACCGCACAGATTTGGTCTTAGTGTCTGTGGGTCGGTCAATGGTTGTTTTGGTGCCCCGCGCTGATGGTAGTGCCCTAAAGAAGTCCATGATCTTCTGCGTGGTGTTCGATCTAGTGGGGGGCTGAAGAAAACGGGTTCAAAATCTGAAGGCCTCCTAGAGATAAAGTGCAAGGCATCTCAGATCAACATATCTAAGGAAGCTGGTCAAAGTCTGAGAAGACCTGAAGAGACAATGGAAACGACCTTGAATCTTGTAGTAAGTAGGGCATCCGAAGATGAAGTGTGTCTCTGTCTCTATCTCCTGTAAGTGGCAGAGCTGGCAAATCCTATCTGCCCTATTGATGTGGTGATCTATCTCCACTCGGAGTCTGTGAGACCTAACTCTGAGCTGCTCGAGGGGGATTCTAAGGGCATGCATCCAATGTTGGAATGTGTACTAGGGTCTAATGACGACCCCATCCCTGATCTCTAGGCAATGCTCCACGTAGAAGGCCATTTTTGGACACAACCCATTGGGAGGATTGGTCCATGTAGTTTGGATGTATCGTCTGTAAATATCCTCCATAATGATTTTATTCAGCTCTTGTTGATTGGGAAGGAGGTGGCCTGGAGCATTCAGAGAGTACTGAAAAGGAGGGAGATGGTCGATCTTGATTCCTGAAGCCTCCAGAAGCTCTGTCACACCGGTGTACCAACACTTGGATCGACCTGTCTACATACGAGCAATGTTCTCCGAGGAGCAATATGCTAAATATGGGTATCTATCTCGACCCTTCCTTGCGTCTGCTAGGCCTTGGAGCTTGTGTAGGAGCGACACTAACCTGAATATCACCTCTAGGCGGAACGGTTGAGCCCCGAACTCTGCTAGAATGATGTGCTGAGGAACTATCTGTTTGCACCTAATGAAACGACGCAAAAGGAGGGTCTGGACCTGCTCCGCTGAAGCCCAATCTGACTCTAGGAGAGAGGGACCCCAAATCTCTGAGCTGTAAAGTACTGTGGGGCGAATCAAAGTGTTCATGATGCTCATTTTGGACGAGGTGTCCTGGAAATGGTGCCGAAAACACTCCCTCTCCAGAAGGGCTAGGGAGCCATACCCTTTGTTGATCCGAGGCTGAAGGGCTGGCCGTAGGCTGAAGCGAGGCCCTAAAAACTGAACTCCCAAATATGTATAGGTGCTGAGAATATCGATCTCTTCTCCTTTAAATAGGAAGTGGAAGTTCGAGGTTTTCTTGACTCCATTGAAGATAATCACTTTGGTTTTACCCAAGTTCACAGTTAGATGCCTCTAGTCACAAAAAGATGCAAGAGCATCCAGCTGTCTCTGAAGGCCTTCTTGGGAGGAGGCAATAAGGGCAATATCGCCTGCAAAGAGGAGGATGGAAATCAGGAACTCGTGAAGAAGACACCCATCTGTCTCTTGGATATGCTCCCCGAGGAAGGACTCAAGCTCATCGATATAGATCCTGAATAAAGTAGGAGAAAGGGGGCATCCTTACTTGACTCCAATGGTGCTTCAGATGAAATCCGACATTCCTCTGACTGTGCGGAGACGGCCAAGGACGGCCTCAAAGAGGCACATGATAGCTGTTAGGAGAGTCGAGGAGATGCCAATCTCTCTTAGTCTTTGGAAAAGATCTTCCCTAGGGATTGAGTCAAAGGCCTTCCAGAAGTCTACAAAGCAACAATACACTTTAGAGGATCGATGCCTAGCCTCCTCGATCACCGCACGAAGAGTAAGGATGTGGTCGATTGTTTGGTGGTCTGGGCGGAATCCTGCTTGGCCCTTGGCCCTGAGTTGTCTCTGCTCAAGGAAATGGGAGAGTGTCCTGTGGAGTGCTGTAGCATATAGCTTGGAGAATGTGTGCCCAACCATGATTGTCTTGTACTTGTTGGGGTTGGAAGTAGGCCCTGACTTGTGGATCGGGTAGATAATGTGGTGTGACCAATTATCCGGAAATCCATCCCGAACCACCCGGTTGAAAAGGTCCACCAGATATCCTACTAGGGGGCGAAGTCCATACTTGAAGAATTCTTCCTCGAAGCCTTCTTCGTTTGCTGCCTTGTTGCTATTCATTGTCCATATTGCCTCTCTGATATCTTTGTCCAAGAAAAGGTGGCAGGAGGTGGGGGGGGAAGTAACCTGAATCAGAGGCTGCCCAGGAATGTCATACAGCTGGGAAGTGTGAGAGAACATTGAGGCAGGATCAAGGTCGACTAGGGTAGGTGAGCACCGGGAAAGGATGGTTCCCCATAAATCTTTAGGGGAGCGAAGGAGGAGAGTAGAAAGTCCTTGTCTCCTATGGGCAATGAAAAGGCGCTTCTTGCGGCGAAGGAGACGACGATAGCTGAATAGAGGTCAGGGTATGTTGGTAAGGAGTTCCGGAATGCGTGTCAGAGCTCTTGATGCATAGACTTGCATTCCTGGTCATACCATTTATTCAGAGGGCAATTTCCCGGTTTGCGGGAGGTGGTGGCAATATGGGTAGAATGGGGGAAGGATTGGAGCGCAGCTTCCCAGATTGCATATGAGAGGCATTGGTATTTGTCCTTGGCGGAGCTAAGATAGGCAAACTGGGACTCCGATGGGAGTGTCTGTCTGGGGATAGAGGAGAAGAGATCAGGGTCATCCTCCTCAAATCGAAAGGTGGTCTTGGGAGGGTTGCGGGGAAGAGTAGGAGATGGATTCGGGAGGTCAAACTGCAGAGAGAGTGAGAGAAGTGCATGATCTGTGAGAGGGATGGGGGTGATCGAGAAATTTTTGATGTAAGGGAGGAGATATGGATTTGCAATAGTGTAGTCAACCACACTTGCCCTGCCTCTAAATGGTCTGTAGGTAAAGAAGTGCGAGGATGGGAAACATGGTAGGCTAGATAACCGGATTCGCCCTAGAGGCCCCTTGAATCCCGAATCCGACACGATTCGGTCCGGATTCGTGTCCAAATCATATGACACGTCGTGTCCTTTTCTAACTCGTTGAATCCAAGGACGTGTCACGATTTTCAAAAGCGTGTTGCGATTTTGGGAATCGTGTCTTGTTTCCAGGACTTGCTAAGCTCAGCGCGGGTATGAAAAGGGCGTGTTTGCTCATTAATATTTTCATTTGGCAAGTGATTTGTGCTATTGGCATGCGTTTTGGTAGCTTCATGATCAAGTCTAGGCCCTAGTATTGATATGCTATTCATGGTAATGTTAAATTCTTAAAGTAAAAGTGACATTCTCCTTAATCTTCATTTTCATCCTTTAATTTTTAACATTACCATGAAATGACTCAGGATGTTTGAGAGTGGTTCCGGCCTCATTGGATTTCATATGGAGAAAGTAGAATTTTAGATTTCATTCAAAATCTAGCAGACTTATCAGTTTTTAAGGATTTTAGGATTGGGGGATTGTAATGTTTCCATTGAATTTTGTCATGTATTAGGGTATGGAACTCGTATTTAATCAAGAGCACCAAACCAGGAGCTTCTGAATATGTTGCTCCCACTCCCGTTTTCGCTCATGCTCCTCGCTTTCGCTCCCGCTCCCAAGTAACACTGTTCCTGATGATATGGGTCTGAACACCAGTGTTGAGTTGGCATTGGCCAACATGGATCTCAATTATCCAGTGCTAGAGCCCGTTAGATTTGATGACTTAGAGGGGTCATCCTCCACACCAGCAGACGCAGAGGCGACTATGGATACAGGGGAGGAGGAGGATGCAGAGGAGAGCAGTGGGGACCATGATGATGAGGACATTGATGCTGATTGATGCCTTGAGGCTTGTATACTTGTAGTTGTTTTATATTTTCTATTTCTATTTGCCATTGGCATTGCACCAGCACTACCTATGTAACACATTTTGATTTGATGACTAAATGAGAAAACTACAGTTGTCAGTGTGTTTATCTTACTATCTTGTAGTTGTAAGTTGTCTTTCAGTTATGAATTATGAATCATGATTTAAATTTTTAATATATTTATCATTTATGTGACCAGTACCACTGACATTTATTTGAATTTTGTATGTACTATGCATGCTAATAGCTATAGATGAAGATCTATGTTTGAAATAAATAAATTTGTATCATTAATTAAAATT
>APFE030289989.1:1251-32020 GCA_000404065.3 Pinus taeda
CCAAGAATTGTTCATTTATGTAATGTAAAGGAGGTTGCCCCCTCGAAGAGGCTGAATTCTAAGGCGTTGATCTATCTTTTCTATCTTTCTTGAAGCTGGTTTCATAACATGCTCTCACTAAAACATATATCGTGTCAACTCATCATGTATCATCATCATGTGAAATATCTTCCATGATACTCCATCCCAATATGACATATCTCTAACATAGCTCAGTTGTAACCCATACATAACTCAACACACTGCATGCTCCCATGACTCGAACTAGTAGGGTAGTTAATCCAACTGTCACGCTCAACCCACAAGAATTTACATCCTAATGCCATCGTTGGTTGTTTCTCTAGCATCCTGTCACATATATCAACTCGATCAATATTCCATCCCATCTCTATCAAATGTAAAGTAATCCATGTCCAGTTCCATGAAGTAGTCTCCATATCAACTGCAACATGCTCTCATCAATGCTATCGCCCATGTGTTGGCCATGGTCATATCCCAATTAGCCACATGCATCCAAGCATCATCTCAATGTGTGAGATGCCATTTCCCCAAAGTCCCATTTTTCATGGTGGTGCAATCCTCCTCATCATAAAGGCACTGCACACACCAATCTCCAAAGGTTTATTGCATGACAAGGGCCAAGAAGTTGCCTCCCTAATGCTCATCCACCCAAATATCATATGGATGTTGCATCCTCAAGTACTCATGCACAGAAAAAACATCCTCATGTGTACATCCAAGCTTCTCAAGCTTGGCCTTCATTTACTGAAAGTCATATATGCCCAAACATACTTGCAAAATTCCACAATGCAGGCTAGATATCTACCTGCATATCCTTCCCTAACCTTTACCTTAGAATAAGTACTCAGACTTCCTCTCTCATCGGCAACCTTATGGTGAAATCTCCCAATAGAATATGCACCTGTCATTTTCTCCATGATGAGTGCGACTGCCTTTCTACCTCCATCCTTCTTTTCCTTCATAGATCTCGCAACAAATTCCATCATCCTCTTCTCTTTCATTGCTTGAGTCACACATCCAAGTTACCTTTGTTCCACATAGTCATGCTTTACATTCAGGTCCTTTGGATACAAAGTCATTGAAGCAATCATTGGTCTACATCCCAAGCGACTCTTCCTTGTCATTGGAATGATCATAGTATTCCCTTTAGTTGTAATCAAGAGTATCATGGTCCACCATTAGTATGGCTCATGAAGTTACCAAGAAATACTTCCACGAAACCATAGTATGATCATCCATATCGATCACCATCAAATCCAACTTTCCAAACCACGATTCTACTCTCACTTGTGTGATCTTTAATACACCTACCACAACTTTCATGGTAGATTTAATAGCTTTGAAAACACTCAAATCTCTTTCCACTTCAACTTTCTTCCCAAAATATTGTGTTGTCTTCCTGGTAAGGAAACTATGTGTAGCCCCCATGTCAACCAACGTATCAAACTTATTTCCATGTATGGTCACATACACAAAACTAAACCTCAAGGCATCCCCATCCTCCATAGGCTTTGTCTTACGTCTTACCTCAACAACCTTCTTCAACAATTCCACCTTAGAGTTGTATTTTGACTTGTGAATTGACCTGACAGTCCTCATAAGGTATGCAGTCTCCCCTTTCAGTTCATTCGAGTAATCTGATCCTGGTCTAGCTTGAGTTCGATCAAGCTTTTCCTTCTTCGCATGTTGCTCAAGTGCACCTACTTGGCACACATTGACCTCCTCCACTCGAAGTGACCCTACCATCTCCACATCATCATGCATGGCCCAGTAATAAGCTCCAAGTTTGTCAATGTATTCAAGTTTAGCTTCTTCTATAACAACGGGTTTATGATCAAGAAAGTCCCTCTTTATTTATTCCTCGAGTCCCTTGACTTTATCCTACAACATGGCACTTATCTCCCTTAAGCGAACTCATTCATCCATGAGCTCTTGGAGTCTCCAGTCACCCTGTCGTATCTTCTCAACAAGTTCTTCAAGTTCAGTAGATCTCCCATGAAGATTGTTCAAGGCCTTCCGCACATCCACCATTCCATCTCCAGTGTGCCCCAAGAGTTCCCACTCTTGCACAATAGCTTCATAGTGTTGTTTCCTCTTCTCCTTCCAATAACCTTTCATGTCTTCAAGCTTCTGAAAATCTCTTTATGCCATATTCCTTCATTCAACTTGACCCAAGATCAATGCTTCACCCTTGCTCAACTATGTCGCACTGCGACCAAATCCTAAATATCAAGCTTCAATAACAACTGCAACCACTATCGTCATATCCCTGCTTCTTCTTCAACAAAATCCCACTTTCTACAAAATGGGCTTTGATACCACTTATCACGCCCCTACACTAGTGATTTTATTTCAACCACACATAGGTGGGTGCAACACCACCGTACTTTTTCTTTTCACCAGTACTCAAGTACACGGGCTACACCTACTTCATCACTTAACCAATTTCTCTTGAGTGTTCACAATGCAATGGAAATAACATTACCATTTGTCTTCTTCAATTATCTTCAATTATGCAGTGAAATCATAAATCATCAATACACATGTATACTTGGGAGGGGAAACTCTCGGTTAAGTCTACCCAACAATATATAAAATATGTAATTCTTTCAAAATATAATATTTTACAAGTTTAATACAAGTTCATGCAACCACCTGCACAGATTATCGATTTGGCCTACCATTCGTGCACAGGTCATACATCACTTCCCACCCTTCTGCATTACCTCAGCCAAAAACCCCAACTTCATTCTGCTCAAAGTCGTCTTGCAACACTTCACAATTCAACCTTGCCTAACTCTTCATTCAGTCATTCCCAACTTGTAATTCAGTTGTGCCCAATGCTATCATTCAGCCTTTCCCATCTCTCCATTCAGTCATTCCCAACCCATCATTTAGTTGTGCCCAGCGTTGTCGTTCAACCTTGCCTAGCTCTCTATTCATCCTCACCCAACTCGTCATTAGGCCCTTCCCATCATTATCGTTTAGCTCCACCCATACTATCATTCGACCAAATTCTCATTCGCTAATTCGTTGGTTATGCCTCTACGCTATCTGCGTGCAGCACTTGCCCGCTGGGTGGGTGCATCACCTAGGCCAGTACCGGAAACACTGCCTACCCACATCCTGCCTGTAGGCTACCCGAGTTTCCTGTGGAACCCAAACTTCCTTCCAACCTACGACCCACCTCCAATGCCTTCTCCCTTCGATTTGTTTCTTCTTATCTTCCTTCACTCTGTTTTGTATCAGGAGAGAGTTGCTTGATTATCCAAACTCCTCCACTCCATTATTTAGTTATATGATATTCCAACGAGTGCAACCATGCAAGGGATGTGTTGTTTGGATGCCCATGGATCGACCCATCCTATAGCCAACCTACCCACCAACACAATGTGCATATGATTCATCGGGTCAGCTCACCCAAATAGATCAACACATCACACATCGCTTACCCAAGCCAACCAACTCATTCGTAACCCAACTCAACCATCACACAATTCGTCCATTGCATAACTCATCCACCGGTTGCCTCCGCACAGTCACTCGTCCACATCGCACATTTGGCGGGAGCTCGTTCTACATAATCACCCACCCATCGCACATAGCTGACCAAGCCGCCTTTAACCAATGGTGGGGTCACACATAATTGAACGTCTCTCCTCCTCGTCACCTTTAACTGAATCATCCACTCGAGTCACCTTTAACCAAACATAGACGCCCATCGCACATCTAAGTGCGCCCGTACTATGGGTTCGGTTTTTCGACTCTCTTGGGCACTCCTGACTTGAAGCCCTGACACTACTGGAGGTAATTTCACCCCCAAACTTGGGACATGGTTCAAATTCAATCTTGTGCTCTCTTTTTTTCCAAAACAGAAAAAACACTTTCATATTAATTTTGAAATAAGAAAGTATAATAAACAGGGGATGTAGATCCCTCTTAATTTCTAGCAGAGGGTAAAGCAACAACTTGGAAACTATGATTAATACATGAGTTCTCTAAGATTCATTGACTGTACTCTTAGATTCATAAGTAATGAAAGAGCAGTCCTATTGCAATGTTATAAATCACAAAAAAGAACATAGAACAAAAACATGTTTAGTCAAATAGACAAAGTTAGATCAAAATGTGCCCTGACCCCTAAAAAGAGCCAGAGGCAAGGAATTTGAAGAAAATATTATCAGGATCTGAGTTGCAACCTTCCTTTGAGAGGTGATTTTCTTCACCATTTTGTCTCTAATAGATGTGTGAAATGGAGACAGAGCAGAACTCCTGGAGAAGGGATTTCATTTGGCATTTCCAGGTGTCGAGGTTAGAAGAATCCAAGGAGTCGTGATTGTTAGCCCAGTTGATGATGGATTTTGAATCCCCAAAAACGGTAAGAGATTATATGTTAAGCCAAGATGCATAGAAAAAGGACCCCCAGAGAGCAAGGAGTACAGCGCAATAATTTGATCTAATACCACAGTGCTAGTGAAACTTGTAGAAACTCTCGGGGCCTAGATGGATAGCCATTCTACATCCACAATAGTCAAATGAAGAGGCCCCATCAAAAAAACCAAATGGATGAGAAGACCAGATGTTCCGACGAGGAGAGGGATGTTTAAGGGCCTATTTTTTGATAGGAGAGTATTCAAGATAAGAGGAGAATATGTTGCAACTGGTTTTCCATACGTTAGGTATCACATTCTCGAAAATGAGGGCATTCATGGATAGCCAAATTCCATAGATGATGAAGAAACCCAACGATCTGTGTTGAGGATGATCCACAATCCAACAGCCAAGACATGAGAGGATGTACATGTATTCCCAATCTGCAAGGGAATTTGACATTCATAGCATATTTTTCTGATAAAGGAGGTGAAAAGGAAATAGAGGAAGAGATGGTTGATGTACTCTCCAGCTAATGAACAGAGGCAACATCGTCCCAGTCCCTGGAAGCCCCTCTTACAGAGTATTTCCCAAGTCAAAATATTGTTATGAGACACCAACCAAGAGAAATACTTGATTTGAGGGGGAAGTTCCATTTCCAACTTCCAACCAGCCAAGGGAAGTGAGAAATATGCCTAGAAGGCTGGTGGATTATCTTGTAAGAATCTGTTGTTGTGAGTCGTCACACCAAGTGAATATGTCATATTTAGTGGATAGGACAATCGCATAAATTTTGAGATCAATTATGTATGATGTCCATTCTTGGGTCATAAGAGTAGGGATTTCCAACTCTTCAGCATCTTTCCAGTGTGTAAATGTGGAGGAAGAGAGATTTTCATTTGCTATGTCCTAGATCACAAAGAATCCATGATTATTTAAAAATTAATGAGCAGGAGGGATAAAAGGTGTAGACTTATTAGGCCGGAGAGGAGATCTGAGTCGATATTTGGAGTGGATCCTGATCCAACATCCCATTTCATGTTCCCAAAGAGCCAATGCTTGGTGTGGAGAATGTTGCACTGTGAAAACGACCAATTACGAGGATCCAGAGCACCAATGCAAATCCAATCGATGAGATATTTTTTCTAGAGGTATTTAGACTTGATGATTTGATTCCAAAGACCCATTTTTGAGACAACTCTCCAAAAAATTTTGAGAATGAGTGCAAAGTTGAAAAAATAAATATCCAATAGACCCCATCCACCTTGTTTGATCGAAAAGTTAATGATATCCAAGCTGACCAGATGAAATTTCATTTCGGTTGAGTGACATCCCATATGAAGCAATGGCATTGAGTTACAATAACTCCTTTATGGAGTCTAAATATGTGCATCTAGTAGATAGGTATGTTAGGCAGAATGGACTTAACAATAATGAGATGCCCTCCCAAGGAGATCCAATGATGAGACCACTGGTTAAGTCGCTTGCTAATTTTTTTCCAAGAGCTGGTCCCATTCCTTGTTATTTTATCTGTTAGGCTTGAGAAAGAAGCCCAAGTAAGTGAATCCATCATCCAAATGTGAGGCTTTTACCCCAAATATGTTGGCAATCTCCTTGGTCCCTTCGGCTTCTGGCTCGCTTGTGATCAAAATAGACTTTGACTGGTTCACAAGATGGCCTGATGCACTTCCAAAATTTGTTAGGATGTTGAAGATCACTCACCATTTATAAGGATTAGATTTTCCAATTGTGAGAAGGTCATCCACAAAAATTAAATGAGAGAGGGAGACCATGTTTTCTGTTCTACAACCAGAAATGAGACCATGTTCACAAGCATTTGTTAGTCTTATGGACAGGCCATCAATAATGATGAGGAGTAATAGAGGAGACAAAGAGCAACCTTGTCTAAGTCCTCTGTATATTAGGAAAAATCAGTTGGAAAGCCATTAATCATGATAGCAAGGGACGTACACTTGATGCAAGCTTTTATCCCATTTAGCATTGATGACCCGAGGCCAATTTTGTGTAGAATCATCCACAATAGTTCCCAATTGATGTAGTTAAATGCCTTGGTGAGATCAATTTTCATGAGGCAGGCATCTAGGTGGAAGGTATTAATTGAATGTATGCATTCTTGTGTGGTTTCAACATCATCATGGATCTACCAGATCTCTAGAAAGCCAAATTGTTCAGCTGAAATGTGTTTGGACAAGAATGTTTTGAGCCGATTTGCAATGGTTTTGGAGATTAGTTTGTAGATTTTGTTTCATAAAGATATAGGGAAATAATCAGAGAAGGTAGCTGGATGAGAAAGCTTTTGGATGAGGGTAATGAAAGTGGCATTTGTGGCACCTGTGACCCATCCAAGGCTATGAGATTACTTCACCATCTTAGTTAGCTCAACAATCATAGTCTCTTGAAAATGGATGAAAAGTTCCATTGTCCAATCGCCAGGACCAAGGATTTTTCCATGGGACATTTCATTTAATAAAAAGAGGACATCTTCTTGATCAATGGGGTATTCCATGTACCTGGTGTCCTCCATGCTAGGCAAAAAAGAGAAAAGGTCACATATTTCCAGTTGCTTGTTGAGAGAAACCAGTTCCTAATAGCAAAACTTACACTTGCGGGATCTCGAGACTGGGAAATAAGAGGAAGCTCATACTGAAATATAATTTTAAAAAATTCATACAAAATAACAACATAGACCTTACTCTTAAGAACCAAACATCAACCTCTTCTTGGATGCAACTCTCTAGGTTTTTTTGTTTTTCTCCACAATTGACATCCCTTTCACTTGACTTTAGTTGTTGCTCTTTAAACAAGGCTCTGATACCATGTTGAATTTTCTATAATATGCACAGTAGAAACTAATCCCTTGATATGATAATTACTACCTAATGATATTTAACCATTTATATTTTTGTCACTTATATCATTGAGCAATTATACACAGAAAATTTCAACAATAATGTAGCAAAAGCAATAAGATCATAAAGGGACAACCATGCACAATAGAGACAACAAGTTTTCCTTGGGAAATAGAAACTTGGGAGAAAACCCAACAACTCTTCTTTTATGAGAAATTATTCTTCAGCGAGGTTTACAATTCTAAATTTTCTATCAATATGTGCCAAAATCCAACTCCAAATCCAAACTTCGGTAAATTTGTCCTCTATCTGCGCTCGCGTCTCTGCTATAAAAGAGAGATGACGATGATTGAGTGAATCAAAATGAATATGTCACATTATATATATATATATATATATATATACAAGTTGAATGAATGCATGTACCCCAAGGGACACATCCCTTCATGAGTTGGGTCGACTTGTCCATTTTGAGCCTACATGAAGCCCAATAAAAAAATTGAATTTTTATTTTTATTTTCATAAATCTTCTAGGCTGACTTAGGAGGCCTATTGACATGATGGAATACAACCTGATGCTACATACAAATCAACGCAATATTGATCATAAAAATGGCTAAGGTTCCAAACCCCACCAACCTACAAACAACAGTCTCACATCCCCCATCAACTCACATAACCTAAGGTAGTGCACCTGCTTATTTGCACTTGCAGTCCATTGGGCAGTGTCATTACCTTTCCATGGTTTCCAACTTAGGTTGACCAGGGATGTCTTAGACCCTTACGGATTGAAGAAGTTCCAATTGTTCTCAGGGGTCTCCAGGTACCCTCCAAGCCCATATAGGGACATCAATCCCTATACTTCTTCGTCCAGGGCTCCAACCTTCCCCAAGGCCCCCCAAGAATAAATTCACTCTCACCTAGACCCACCTAGGGCCCTTAGGATGTAGTAACCATGGATCCTTTAATTCTCGACACAAATAGCACCATAGTCATCCCCTGAGAATGAAATGCCCCCTATACCTTTTATTTGTAACTTAGTATAAATATTATTATATTAAAATATATCAAATATTATAATATAATTCCATAAAGTTACATTAGGAATATTATATTAGTAAATATTATTTGTCCTAGGAACCATGCCCTAATTCCACCTCTTTATCTTTTCCTCTTGTGGATTCCTAACTCCCCATACTCTTTTTGTCCCCTGATCTACAACGGTGGTGTCATTTATCAATACATATGCGTTTAAAAGTTACATCGGCTAGGATCATTGGCATTTTAGCTCATAGTGTCTATGACCTAACCATATAAGACAATATTGCCTTATATGGTCTTATTTTACATCTTCTTTGTATGATTATGTAAAATAATACCATATAAGACGTATCATATAAGATGGCTTATATTGTGGGTTTGAGGTTGACGATGTAAAATGACAGTAACTTGTGTTTTACACCTCAAATTTACTATTAGAACCCCCTTTATGAAATGTCACCACTTCTCAAGATCTTCACAAACTGGTTTGAATGAAATATATGCTCTTTACTAAAAGATATTGAATCAACAAAAATCACAACTATCACTAGAAGAACCCTAAAAAGTATGATTTTAAATTGTTAATAAATTCACTTATTTGACTTTGTTTTTTATGATTTTTTGGGAAATTGGCTATTTTTTTAAAGGAGATGAGCCCTTGGATTATATATTTTAAATTCAACATTTTTTTTGTAGAAATTGACCTAAATTATGCCAGTGGAATTCTCATACTCATTTTTGGATTTGTTTTTTTAATATAAATGTGTTTATTGTTTTGAGAGGAATTCATTCCATGAACTAGATTCAAATTATAACGAATAGTTTTAGAAATTTACTTCAATTCAACCAACAAAATTCAGTCAACAAATATAGGGAAGAAATTGGATATTTTAAGGATGGCATCAGTTATGGCTTTATTGTACTCTTTTTAAAAATATTTTGAAAATTTGAGACCCATTCAAAAGGAAATTGAATCCTTATAAAAAAAGACTTGAAGTTGTAACATACCTCATTTACACAAAGATAAATAAATAAATTTACAACTAAAAATAATCATGTTCTATGAGAGCTTCACATCTCCTCATTAATATCACCTTGCATGAATTAAACTTATATTTTTTCTCTATTCTCTACAGTATTGTTAAATTTGTAACATATATGTTATATCTATAACTATCCTCACAATCTTCTCTTAATTATTCATCAATAGGATATGAATGATATCTCGAAAGTATTACATATGTAACTCATATTTCCTTTCATCCTCATTACTAATATACCAAGATTCAATCTAACGCAATTATTCAATAGACTTAATTGATATGTCTCCACAGGATTGGCTCACATAAACTTTGGCCTTTATATATATTTTGTTATGGTGCCAACTCATATTCGCAACAATAAAAAACATTTTTGTTGTTTCATTATTCTATCCATTAAATTCCTCACCTTATATATATAGTGACCTTTTTTAAATCACAAAGTCACTATAGTTACTTGCGCTCCAACTTAGATTATTCATGCACATTAATTTTAAGCCATGGTTCGAAACCTATGAACCCATGATGTCGTTCACTTATTTTATCAACGTCGAACAGTAAAGTGGATCCTTCACTACAATTAGTTGACCAATGATAGGCCACATAAGTCAATACCAACGTTCAAAATTGAACACTTCGCGGCCCTTCCTTGGGCTCCAGGCCCTTCCTAGAAGGGCTAAAAAAATACCCCTGGGAAAAAAATATCAAAATCACTTGTTAATAATGAAGGTTAGATTAAATTTCTTTATTTAAAAAGAAGGGAAATATTTTTATAACTTTTAATACTTTTTTAAGTTTATGAGAGTCTAGAGTCTTGGCGAGCACATAAATCACTCTGACTAGTGATTGTGTTAGAGATGAGACCAGTTTTAGCCTCGATGACCTCATACAAGTTAATAGTTATCTCATTATTTGGGGACATTCCCTTGAGGCCCCCAACCTACGCCGACATGATGTAACCTACAATGGAAAGATATGCAATAGTCATGGTGCTATTACATGTTGCACAAGGCAGTAAAGCACATTTAATCCCCATTCAAAAACTTTGTGTGTGCTCTCGCTCCTCTCTAATTATCCTTGAGAACTCTTTACCTTCATCCTTTTTTTCCATTTTCATTTAAAGTGCAACCCATCATAGACAAGAAGAAAGTTATCGTTCGATGCTAGAATGTAAGGCATTATTCATTATCCTCCTCATATCTTCATTTGCATTTGGCTTTTCATTCTATGGATTCTTTAATGTAACACTCCTTGAAGTAATGGTAGCCTTCATGGTCACACAATGTATCTTGCACACCATAGAATCCACACCCCAAGAAATTAACATTGTGGCTAGATACCCTAAATACAATTGCTTGTCATCCTTCCATCCTAGGCATGGGTGTTGGAGTCATGTTCTGCATTAACATTATTAATGGTAGAATTTTTTTCGTCATAATTATATGAATCTACCAACTATGAAAATAATATTTATCTTATACCAAGGGTTATGGGTATTGGACTCCACAACTATACCGCTTTCATTTGAAGTCTTGATTGTTTTCCTTCGTTACTTCAATCCATGTGGATTTCTTGTCCAAGTACCATTTTTCATGAAGTATTTGTTCTCTCTTATAAAGAAACAAGTTTCCTTTAATGTTACAAAGGATAATTCAACAAAGCAATGGATAACCTATCAAAACATTTGTAGTTAGATCCTATGCAATCTTTCTAAGATTGAATTTTTTCTACCTCAATCTTTCTAGGTGATTTTTAATTTATGTATTTACTTATTCTATTGTTTTTATTGACTTGATATGGGTAAATCTTGAAAAATGTATCGTATAGGTCTCTCTAAGAAGGATACAAAGCAACTGAAAATTGTTGATGCATTTGGCCTTGCAAAATATTACAATCAACCATGTAATCTTCAAAATGAATTTGATGCTCATCTACATGAAGATGATGAATCAGATAGTGTAGAGCTTGTTGAAAGAGAAAAACCATCAAAGAAACACAAAAGGATATTCAAATCTAAATGGAATACAAAATTTACATGAGCTTATGTTGTAAAAGATTGTAATGGTAATGAAAGATTAAAATGTTCTTGATGTATTAGATTTAAAAGAGATACCCCATTCACAAAAGTGGGAAGCACCACTCTTCAATTCATTGGTCTAAGTGGCCATGCAAATCAGAAGTTCATCAATTCTATTTACAACTTTTGGAGGGAGGAAAAAACTGAATTAATAATCCAATTACTAAAAATGTTGAACTAATGGTAGATGTTGAGAAGGACATCATTATATCAGTGATTGAAAACATGTATTTTGTTGCTATATATCATTTATCTATTGTTAAAATTCACTCCACACATGCCTCTAATAGGTGAATATTTTTCATACACAAGTACAACATTAGGAAAAGAGTTTCATCAAGCTTCTAAAGAGGTGTATTGGAACAAACTAAAAGAAGTGATTTTACATAGCCCATTTTACTCAATTTTAGTTGATGAAAGCATTGATCGAATTATGGAACACCATTTGATTGTTTATATTACATATTTGACAAACGGAGGAAGAGGTCAATGTGTAACAAATTTTATATGTTTGCTTTAAGGATGGAACAACTCAATATATGTATGATATACTAAGAACTCTTTTAGCAGAAATGGATATATATTTGATGAAGTTTGTTGGTTTTGGTTCAAGTCGTGTATCTTCCATGAGGGGTATTCATGAAGGTTTATGTTCTAATCTTCGTCAATATTTTTCTCATTTATTAGATATCCATTGCATAGCTCATAGGGAAACATTAACAACCAATGAGGCTTCATCTTATTTTCTAGAGTTGTAATATATTGACAAAATTGAAATGAAGTTTATTCATGGGTTGGGAAATCAATTAAAATACTTGGAGAATTGAAAGAGCTAATGTAATCATTTCAGATCACTAATTTAGAGGTATTACAAATTCTTCAAATTAGGTGGCTCTCTAGAGGAAAGGTCACAAAAAAAAATAATTAAACTCATGCATTCTTTGTTAAAGGATTGAGATTCACGTGAGAAAACAATGTATGACTTGGAAACAATATTTAAAGTGAAAGTTTGCATCCATCTACTTGTATATGTTCTCATTAAATTAAATAATTTGAATCAAAAGTTCCAATAGGATCATGTTGATATTACATCTATTGGCACTACTTTAGTGTTTCTATTAGCATGTTGCATAAACAATTTTTGGGAAACGTTTTTGGTGTAGGTGTAGTGAACATCTTTTTTTTTTAGTTAAAGAATGAGGAACCCTTGAATTTGCATAAAGCATAGGTATGATACATTTGCATCCATTGAGGTTCAAACGTTTTCCAAAGATGAAAAGAATGGGGACACGAGATGATTGTATTATTTTGGGAAAATGTTTTGTTGTAAAGGTGATTAAATCTTTAGATAGGATATTCATAGATTTACATATATTTAATGATACTAATTTTTTCAATACTCAACATTATTATGAATAAGTGAATGATATAAATTGTCAAACAAAAATATGGATGAAATGTTTATGCAAAAAAATAGTGTTGGGGAATCATCTATCGTTGATACTGCTTAATTGGGTGAAATGGATGAATTTATTTATATTATTTCTAAAGCATACAATAAAAAACATATGTATGGAGCTTGGAACCTATGTGGAGATGAACTTGAATGGTTTGAATGCTTTCCATATTTAATGCAATTATGGCAAGCTATTTCATTGTCCCAACAATCACAAAAATTTGTGAAAGAAGATTCTGAAAATTAAATAGGATAAAAAATGATGATAGATCAAAAATTTCATTGGAGACACTATATGTTAATGTTTATATCTCTTAGTGGACCTCATGTTATAAATGAGGTAGATAGAAATTCTATTTATGATGTACGGAAACAAATGAAAAATTGAAATCCATTTCAATTGGGAAAATAGATTTACATTTTCAATGATGTGTGTTCAAATACTTTTGAAGATCATGGAATGAATAGAAGAAACATATGTTTACCTTTTTTTAATGGAATTTGAAAAAAATGTTTGCTTATTTACTAGGTTCTATTGAGATTTTATAGTGTTTTCATGTATCTATTCTTTAAAGATTTTAAAGATTTAGAATGACGCTAGTTCATTTTGGAAAAAAAATTATGAAGAGTTTATTTAATATACACTTGTCAATAGAGATGAATTTTTTTTATAACCTTTCATTGTTTAAGGGTTAGATGAATATATTCCCTTCCAAATGAAATTAAGAGCAACCCTTCAAATTTGATCACTGGTCAAGACCATGTGATTGCACATGTCCTCACCTGCCAAGTGTCCTTTTAAAATAAATGGTTCAGATTTAACTTGGAAATCAAATAGTTGTGGTTTGATAGGGTTTTGATAGGGTCTAAAAACCCTAACCATCATATGTTTCATTTTATTTGGTATTGGGAAATAGAGCACTTCTTGGCTCTATGTGAAAAAATTTCTTGGTTCTTCTAGATGTTATTCCTTTGTTTCCACAACTATATGTATTCTTTAAAGGCAAGGGTGTATCTACTAGAGGAGACTCTCATTGTAACTGATAATAATACTTACTAATTCTAGAATTCACACTGCATTCATTGAAAACCCTTCACCAATTTTGTGCTAGGATTTCTCTATTACTTATGGTTTTACTCTTTATGAACAAATGCAGGAGATAGATTTATTCTCATTCGGAGTGAAAACATACCTTCTATTTATGTATATACAACTATTACTCTGACCCTTCTTGACCTTGCATCAGTTAATGCACTCTAATGGTTTTCATATCTTTCATATTTACTGTGTATTTTCCAGCTCACTTATTACTCTCACACTTATGCTTCCTTTGTTGACCAGGGCATGGCAAGATCCAAAAATCGGTCTAACCACCTATGGGTAAGTTTGATTAAGGTTTTTTTTTTCAAATTGTTAGTTTTTCTCTAGATATAGGCCATCCTTTGGCCCCGGGTTATCCTAAACAATCCAAGTACTATTAGTTTCTCGTAGTTGAGGCATTTTCATATTTCGAAGTATACACTAATATTGTGTATTTCATACCATTCTTTAAATGTTTGTCTCTGTTTAAATGGAGAGCACATATTTTACCCTTTTTCCTCTTAACGTTTATACATGAGGATAGGATTATATGTGTGTACAAACTGGACAGTTTCTTAGCTAGATTATCCTTGTTTTCTCTTGTCAGTGTCTTATATTCTTATTCTCTATTGAATTTGTGCAGTGTACCTAAAGCTCATGGAACACTGATCTACTACAGGTATAGACTTGCATTTGTTTTGTTACATGAATGGTATTACTCTTGTCTTCATATCCTTTTCTTCTCCTACTCCCTCTTAACTTAAACTTCTCTTATTTTATTTCACACAGGTATTGTTTCCATTGGAGTACACACTCCCTAGACTCTAAATTGTCTCCAAAGAATCATGCAAAACTAATTATTCTTCATTTTTTGTTCCTATAGTTCGGTTGCATGCACCCTAGACCATATGTCATTCACATGCTTAAGAAGCATTTTTCAAGGTTTTATAGCTAAGCATACGCCTGTGTAATATTAATTCTCTTGAAGGTGACTTGTAGCCTTGATTGGACATTGTAATGTATCTATTTTGTTTTTGTTTTTATACAATGAGTATATGGCCTTGCGCCTATTTATAATTTTAAATGGCTAGGTCTCTATTGACCTCATTGTTTAATTATTGTATTTTCTTTGCCTATTCTTGATATCAAAGATTCATTCTTTTTATGTATTGTTCCTATGAATATAAAAAAAAATATTTCCTCAAGTTCATATGATCAGTAACACATGTTGTAAAATATTTGCTTATAATTTGTAATATCATTGAATTCTATAGCTATGGTTTATAACTTTTCATGGTTATTTATATTTCCTTTTTAATTTGTAAACATAATACCACTACTCCTTTAGTGGAATGGAGATTGTTCTATTTACTATTTTATTCAACTAGTAGTTTTCTTAAAATATTTATTTCTTCTTTTACTATACAATCCTATGGTATGACATACATATTTTAGTTTAGATCGATCTAGAAATTTTCCAATAGATTACTAGGAATTTCTTATGAATATATACATACCTACTATCTTTGTTCATTACACCTGTAGTTGAATACATCCCATAAGAATTTTTTTGTGTAAAGGTTCGTTTGTTCATTATATCAAGAAAGTATTACATCGGATGTGGCTTTGCGTTACTAGTCTGCCCAATGTGAAACCATACCAGTAACACAAATTTAGATTCTTGATTAATGAGGATTTTTCTAATCATAACGTCATGTATTACAAATATTAAGATGACAATATAATCTGAGTGACAGGCACATAGACCTTTGTTGACTAATTTTCAATATAAATTACGCATTTACACCAAAATAATTTTAGGCACGAAACTAAAAACTAAGCATTAGTCTAGGTGAGGTTACACCTGTAAAAAAGGGGACGAGTTACCTGGCACCACTAATTCTCTATCTAGAAGAAGTGCTTTGACCTCAATCCTTTGCTGACCCTTTGCAGATCTTGTGATGCCAACCACATTGCTTTCTTTATGCGCCTACTTCAATAAGAAGCTCTTAGCCTTGACCATGATACGCCATTTTTACGATTGTCGACCCCTTGGCCCAGTCATCACCATCAAACTCGTCACCTAACCACAACATGTTGGCAAGGCCATCTAGCCACACATTTCCCTCATACCAAGACTTCCCTCTATCAACCAACTCCATATAGGCAAAGGACCATAATGCCTTGCCGATGGATTGTGTAGAAGACACCAAATTTATAATGCTTCGAGAAATCAAGTTCATCTTCACCATATGATAGAATTTCCACCATGCGCTCTAGTCCCAGGGTGGAGCTAAGAACATTTCCCTACTTGGAAAGAGGAGGTTGCACAAGGATTTTAATCTAACCATATTTGTTTCATGAGATCAAAGGGTTAATATTTATTAAACCCTATTGAAGAATTATCCTCATGTTTCTTGTTGGACCCAAAGTGTGAGAGTGAGCTATGGTGTGAGCCTATAAACGAGCCATAAATGCATGGGTTGGAGAGAGAGATTTTGAATGTCCATGAACGAAATACTAAAAGAGAGTAATTCTTGGAAAACCGTAGCGCTTCCCTTAAACACCATGTTTGAGTAACCCATTATATTCTTAGTGCCAACCCAAATTGCGAGAAAACCACCACTGAAACCACGACCGACATGGATAATTACACCTATCATTCCCAAATTCAAGGCCAAGGTGATGGAATTGAATCATCATTGAGGCATTACTATAAAAGACTAGCGTTGTTACAAATTTATGAGCCCTATCATTCGTGTGAATGGTCATTCCATAGAATTATACCAAAACATCATTTGGAGATAAAACCAAGTTTGCTTCCGTTCGATAGCCTTTGCGGTTCACATCACTTGAGAATTAAATTCTTTGTTATGTTGACTTAGACAGGGAAGCTTGGAGGCTAGATGGCATTCCCTTCCAACATTTTTCATGATAACTATTGTGTCATAGAGCATAATCACCCGTGGTGGGCTGAATATATCCCATAAGTAATTACTCACAAGTTCTTGTTTAGATTTTCAGTAAAGGCCACTCCCTTTGAGGGTGAATTTTGGTTATTGTACAAGTATGTAAAGTACTATACGTAACATACATACTACCAACACTTCATTTATGTTCATCCATCAATTGTACGTCCTTATGGAAATTCTTATTAGAGTGTCTACTTTGATGTAGTTGTTGTAATATAACCTTTGGTTAACTTCAAAATACTTAATTAGACTTTTCCACTCTTCATAAAGAGTTCTAACCAGACTCACAAACATATGCGGCACAAGAGTAATATGGATTATTAAATCTATTCCATGTTTCCTTACTCATTCACCACAGTTATCTACAAAATTCTTACCGTATAGTTATCTTTATACATCCTTCTCAAGGTAAACCTTAATACCCTTTAATTAATAAACTTACTTCTCTTTTATTTATATAATTATTTCAAGAATCGAATTGACTCAATTCCCATTAACAGAATGAAATTAATATTTCTTTCATGATCTCAAATTATATCTCCATATTACATACAAAATCATACATGCATAAAAATTTGTACTATTTAATTAAACAATTGTGTGTGTGTGTTTATATATATATATATTATATATATATATATATTGTATGTATTAATTCACTCTTGCCTAGAATAATATATTAACCCCAATTATTCCAACATCTCTCTTCCTTTAAAAGTTAGGTTATGTTGATGGTGTTGGAAATTCATCAACCAAGGGGGTCTCTTCGATGTGAAGTCCCAGTTAGACCTCGCACCATTTGGAATAAGATCCCCATCTGGGATATCAGTGTGGCTTCCATGTATTCCTATAGGTTTGACTTGGCTACAAATTTTAGCACAAGAGAGTTATGCACAGATAATCTCGGACCAGCAAGTGAGTATGCCTAGTGAGTGTTCAGTTGTATGTGTGTCAAGATTCTTCTACTGCGGAGGGAAAGGAAAGTGAGCCTCTAGGAGATAGATAATAGTATCACCATAGTAGACACACACACACACACACATAAAATATATGTCTAACATCTAGCAGAATAGTCTACAAAGATGTGATGGTCATTGTAAACAATATAAATAAGAAAGATATGTCTAACATCCACTAGAATATTCCACAAGGATGTGATAATTATAGAAACCATTACAGCACATTCTCAATATGATAAGTACTAAAATAACCGATATAACTCAACTACTCTAGCACAGATGAAAGCAAACATGAATTAAAAATATACACATAATAGTCTTACAAATATTCATAATCCATGCAGGAAGAACGTGTTTTCCATGAGGCTTCTGATATTAAGTAAAAGTCACAAGACACATGTATACAACGAACACCACTACCCCCAATAGTGGAGCGTTGGAGTCACTCCTTGCACCCCAAAATAGCTAGATTGTCTCTCTAATTCCTTGAGGGAATAGCTAAGGTGAAATTCCTTTTCTCATACAATGAGGTTGTAAATATAACCAATGGGGAGGTGATGCTTCACCTTCCTTGTGACTCTTTGACTACCGTCATGATTGTTAGACTTCTTATGACTCTTCAACTTTACATGACTCTTCATATTATGTACATATCTTTTGGAATTTCACTTTACGATACATTTTTGAATCATAAATTACATAATCCACAATAATGATGTGGCATGTGATGACTCATGACATGACATGACATGACACTACTGACATGGACTTCTTGATGATATAGAAATATCAATTCATTCTTGTTGCTCCTTGTTATGTGTCTTCTTGAGGATGCTCTTCTATCCACCTATGTATGGCTTAGGGGTAAGGAGTCTTCAATAATATCAAGCCTTGAGATGTGGTAGCAAACTGGTGTCCCTTTTCTTTCTCTTAATTGATCAGCTTGCACAATCAGCTACAAAGATGTCTTTCAGCATGTTTCCCTCCTTCATCTCCTTCTTCATCATCCTTTCATGGTATGATAGGATACCTACATTTTCAATTCACTCATGACGAGAAGACATCATTCTGATAAGTCCTTAGTTCAAGATGGTGCATGTTGATCCACTCACTGAGCCAAAACTAGGTGGCAGGCTAAGGGATAGGCTCAGTGATTATGAAATTAGACATATTAGGCAGTCAGGGGTGAATATTGAGCCTTGAGACTGTGCAATTCACAATTCAAGCTAGACAAGCGAAGAAAATTGTACAGTCTGGGAGCTCAGTGAGTGAGGTTAAGGGGTTGGGCACTGATTAACCCAACTGTGTTGTTCTAGGAGGAAGATCATACCTAGTGATTATGAAATTGCATTGTTCAGGAGCTCGAGGGCTGAGATTGAGATCAAAGATTGCGTCATGCACAGTTGAGGCCAGGCTGGAGGGCTGGATTGAGCAATTCTCGGGGCCAAGGTCCGGCTTGAGCACTGGAACTGAGAAATGCACAGTCTTAGGAGGTAGGAATTGTGCATTGCGTACTATCAAGGGGTAGGGTTGTATATTTAGGGTTGGAATTGCACAATTTGTAAACGAGGAAGGCTAGATGAGGCTAAGTTGTTGGGAAATGTCCGAAATTTGGCTAAATGTGGGATCAGTGGACTGATGTGATCAGTGACATGACTTGATTGTGATCACACACTTAGATCACTTGAAGACACAACAACATAGATCATCCATGACACATGAACCACACATTTCCCTGAGTGTGACAACTTTGTGATGACTTATGACAAGTGCAACACCAAACATACACTTTGCGACAATCGTGATGACACTTGTGCGACAATGCTTAAAACTTTGAAAATGAGTACGACAGACGTTTACATGGTTATATAAACTCATTTACACAATATTAACCCCTTGAAACCACCAAAACTATCTTATATACATTGTGCGATAGCTAACATGTGAAAAGACGACATTTTTCCTTTCTTGCAAAAGGGACCAAAACACTTAGAGAAAACACATGAAATAGATTTCAATATTTGCAACAACAATATAAAATACCAAGGTGGGTTTTGAAATTTGGTGTAGGACAAAATTTTGGAGGGTATTGTAGCAGCAACAACATTTGGAGACACACTAGTAGAATTCCAGCTTCTTTGTCTCGGTTAACTCTTTTATGGATGGTCTCAGTTCTTCAACGAGTATTGATTCATCGTGCAGATCACTTTGGCTTCCCCCCTTACCCTATGAATAAACATGGTCCCCTTTGTGCCTTTCTCGGTTGAAAACAAGCATAAGATTCAATAATATTTTGACATTTCAAATCAGAAGGGTAGTGAAGTTCACGAGCTTTAGATTTTCATAGTATAGTTTTTTCATCTCCAGTGTTGCTCCATTGCCAACAAGCTTGGATAGTACCCTGACAGAGTCACTACAGGAACACAAACATTGCTCCACTACCAGTGATCTTGGAAAATACCTTGATGGAGTTGCTTTCTTCACCTCTCTGCACAGGAAGCCTTCCTCTTCTTTCACCTTTATTTATATATTTAAAGAGGAATGTGCATTCACACTTATTCATCTTGTGGGTGGAAGAGGTTTCCTGAATTATTGAGAGTAGGAGAGGTTTTTCCTTCAAAAAATCATATAGAGGCCTCTGATTTATGTTTTCTCATTTATATTTTCCCCTTTCCCTCTTTTACTGATTGGATAAGCGTGAAAATATTGAAACATAAATATTCGAGTCTCGGCATAAGGTTTCATGAATATACACAAGTATCATGGTTTGGCTAAATCTCTCTTTATAGATGGATCATATTTTCCGTTGAAAATTCATTGACCAAAAGATGTACCCAACAAAAAGAAGGAGGACCAAAGGTTAGCCAAATGTTGTAGTGTCATAAGACTCTTTACAATTTTGCCACATTTCCTTTTGAGTCACAGAGCATCTTCATCTAAGGTGTTAGAAAACAAAAGAAAAGATAGCACACAACAAGGAAACAAAACCAGAAGACCAAACAGAAGGATGTTAACCGAAAGATGATGCAAAACAAAAATGAGAAAACACAAGACAAACTACAAAAAATGAAGGCATGATGAATGTGTAGGTAATCTAATATACAACTAGACCTACTCCTAACCTAATCATCTAGAAGGTCAATGTCACGTATAATGAAATTTCCAATGAAGCCATTGTAAATGCCTCTCACCTGCATTAACAAATATATAAGCAATTAAAACTTATATAAATAAATGTGCAATAGAAAAAATAAGAACTTGAATAACTTGCAAAAAACTTTGAAGGTATTAACTATCAGCAGAAAGATAGGCCATAGCCACCACTCCTAACCAGTTCACATTCTTACCTTCTTGATGAAAACCATTATTCAACAAACCTCGGAACCTTCTCGCAAATTTGTCTACAACTACACTGAACACCTTAGCAAACATGTGGAAATATTGAAACTTTTTATTTGCAATGGAGCCTACCAAGTAAGATTTCTCCAACCATTCAGTGATTAGTTCGTAAAATCCATGACAATCCTCTTGAAAAACCTGAAATATTTGAAAAAGATGAATTTTCAATTAGAGGCATGGGATTACGATGAGAATCTTGAGAGGAAAAATAGATATAATCATATTCAATGGACATAACCATCAGTGAGGATTTGATATAACCATCAGTGAATGCAAAAGTGCCTCAACTTCTTGAAAACTACCCTGATAGTGAGATGTTAAACCATAAAGATCAAAGGGTGTAAAGAAATTGTCATTGGATGTGTTGATGGGAAAATAATAAGTTGAACGACAATCATCAGAGATAGAATCATGATCATATGGGCTGATTAAAGCATCAGATTCCTAGTTTTTAATTATCAAAGATAAATCAACTTGAACAATCTTACAAATGTGTTGCATAATAGAATCATCTTCCTTGAGTGATGAGTGTAACAAACCATTTTTTGTAACTGGTTTCACCCTACACTAGCATTGTAATCACCGAAAGAAGTAATAAGGAATGCTAATATAGCAAACACATGAAGCCAATCAGGGTAAAACGAGTGAAGAAGAATTTGATTCATCAAATAATCCATGCCTCCACTAGTGCTCGAGAAGATTTCAAGTGCAATGAAGAAAAAGATTAGCATCAGAATATTCACAAGAAGGATCAGGATTTTATTGTTTTCAAAAGAATGTGACAGACATGACTTCCTTGGCCAAAGATAATCTTTAAAATAATAAACTTCACAATTTCATGCTTTTGTGAGAGAAGCGCTCTCCAAACCTGGGTTAAGAGCAAGAGTTTTGCATTGATATGAATCAAATGAAATAGGAACTTGAATCCAATTAGAAACTGAATCTTGAAAGTTTAAAATATTATATCCGCAATGCCAAACATATTACAAGAAGGAAATTACATCGAGCAAAACGATGTAGAAAGAAGAATTTTGCGATGAAAAACAAACCTGACTCAGTTCGTGGATCTTAACAGGTTTGCGAGGTCCTAACATAACCATCAACAGAAGTTGAAGTGCATCGACTCCCTAACAAGTCTCGAAACTTTTAAGGATTATAAAATCGCATTTTGAATATTGAACCAAATCATGCATGGTGTGAGGAAAGTCGCTTTCATTGATTTTAATGGGATCACTATCAACCAGATGGTGGCCATCTATATCCTGAATTGAATAGATTTTACAACTTTGAAAACTAGATTACTCAACTCGAAAGATTCTTCTGATCGCAAGTCTAGAGATGTATAAATCAGATAAATTTCATGACCAAGTTGATTTGAATAGTTGTTTTTATGCAAAATAAGAGATGATACGGGATGGAAAGGATACTCAATGATCTGATTATTTTCTCTTTTTTCATGGAAAACCTCACTAACTTCTGTCAATTGAGAAGATACCTCATCCGATGAAGAACTTGAAGAGCATTGAGTATCTTCATCGCATGTAGATTCATCGCAAATCGGTGAGCATAAGGGATAGTGGGATCAAGAGTAAGTTTCAATACGAATATTTTCTTCGGCTGGATCAAATTCCAGATCTGATTATGTCATATCAACATCTTCTTGAGGAACCAAAACATTAGTTGGTGCACCTGGGAATTCGTCATTGTATACATTAGTAAAATCACCATCATCAGAAAGATTGTTGCCCAAGACTATGGATCTAAACAAATTGATTTCATTTTATTCACTACCAAAATTAGAAGATTGAAAATCATCAAAGAATGTAAGAGCATCATCTTGACATGGAAGATTTTGAAAAAAGAGAAGAAATAATGAAATAATCTTCACCTTCCTACTCCTCTACATGTGTAATGTGACTACCTTGAACCTGATCGCAATTTGGACCAGCAACTTAAAAATTATGAGAGTGTGAAAAACTAGTTGGTGGAGCAGATTGATCAAGCGGATCACAGTACAAAGAGTCATCGCATGTAGATGATAGATGATGATGAAAGCCAAATCATATTCAAGAGTAGAGTTATGAATGTTGATACCATCTTGAGGAATAGAAAAATTAGCTTTCACCGTAGGTTCTCTGAGCCACTCTGGGATTTCCTCTATTGGATTTGAATCATAAAAAGTAGAAGGAAGATGAGAATTATGGATTAGAAATTTGATATGCATATTTCCCATTTTTTCTATCATCACATGGAGGCACCCTCATTGGAACTGGAAAAGGAGGGGGACAAGGAAAAAAAGTGGTCAATTCCTCCTCTGAAATTAGGGATGTCTTTTGATTTACAAGAGTTGGGGAAGAAGATACATCAAGTTGTTTGAATTCACTGTGCAAAGAGATATGAACCAAACACTCAAAATTCTGTTACAAGAAATCCCAACTCATATCTTCTTCCAGAAATTCATAACAAAGGTGAAGGAATTGATTAAATAAATCCTCAACTGGTTCATCATGGTCCATTCTAAGTTGATTGATTCTTTTATAAACATCTCAATAATCATACTTATCAAATGCTAAATGAAGCTCCTCGACAAGATGGTTAAGAGAATGAATGGAAGCAAGTGGTAGAGTGTGACACCATCGGCTAACTCTACCTTCAAGAATGAGGCAAAGACAATATAAGCAACATCTTCATAATCAATTTCATAATATTCACAAAACTTAAGAAAAAAGAATGCATGCTCAACAAAGGACGTATCACCCTCGCCATCAAACTTGAGTTAAGACAAGTCATGGAGAGAATCATCAGGGATTAAAAATTCACCAAGGGACAAATTAGAAAAACACCTTGGGAGTATGATTTGGGGATGATCCATTTACCATAAGAGATGCAAAACAAGCTCAAAGGGCTCAATTTGTCATCTATCCCTCCTTCTAGCACCATTTTGTTGACAGTGATGGAAATTCATCAACCAAAGGGGTCTCCTGGATGTGAATTCTCAATTAGAACTCACATCATTTTGAATAGGAGACCCATCTGGGATATCATCCTGGTTTCCATGTATTCTTATAGGTTTGCCTTGGCTAGAAAGTTCAACACAAGAGTTTATGCACAAGTAATCTCGGATCAATAAGTCAGCATGCTTGGTGAACGTTTGGTTTTATGTGTGTCAAGATTATTCTACTGCGGAGGGAAAGTAAAGTGAGCCTCTAGGAGAGAGGTGATAGTACCACCCTAGTAGACACACACACACACACAGAAAATATTCGTCTAACATTAGACAGAATAGTCCACAAATATGTGATGGTCATTGCAACCATTATAAACAAGAAATATCTTTCTAACATCCAACAGAACATTTCACAAGGATGTGACAGTTATACCAACCATTATAGCACATTCTCAATATGATAAGTACTAAAATAACCGAAATAGTTCAACTACTTTAGCACAAATGAAAGCAAACATGAATTACAAACATCCACAAAATAGTCTTACAAATATTAATAATCCATGCAGGAAGAACGTGTTGGTGATGAGGCTTCTGATATTAATTAAAAGTCACAAGACACATGTATACAACTAACACCACTAGCCTTGGAGCCACTCGTTTCTCCCCAAAAGAACTAGCTTGTATCTTTAATGCCTTATGGGAGGATCTAAGGTGAAAATCCTCTACTCATACAATGAGGGTGTATATATAACAAATGGGGAGGTGATGCTTCACCTTCCTTCACCTTCCTTGTGACTCTTTGACTACCTTCATGACTATTTCACTTCCTATGACTCTTAAAATTTACATGGTTCTTCATATTATGTACATTTCCTTTGGAATTTCACTTTACAATACATATTTGAATCATAAGTTACATTATCCATAATAATGATGTGGCATGTGACGATTCATGACATGACATGACATGATATTGCTGACATGGACTTCTTGATGATATGGAAATGTCAAGTCATTATTATTTCTCGTTGCTATATGTCTTCTTAATGATGTTCTTTTATCCACCTCCATATGGCTTAGACATAAGGAGTCTTTAATGATATCAAGTCTTGAGCTATGGTCGCAAACTAGTGTCCCTTTTCTTTCTCTTAATTGATCAGCTTTCATAATCATCTACAAATATGTCTTTCAACATATTTTCCTCTTCCATCTCCTTCTTCATCATCCTGTCATGGTATGATAGGATACCTACATCTATAATTCACTCATGATGAGACAACATCATTCCGATAAGTCCCTAGTATAAGATGGAGCATGTTGATCCATTGACTAAGCCAGAACCTAGTGGAAAGCTAAGGGAGAGGTTCAGTGACTATGAAATTGTGTAGCTCAGGCAGTCAGGGGTGAAGCTTCAGCCTTGAGACTGCACAATGTGCAGTTCAGGCTGGACTACGGAAGAAAACTATGCAGTCTGAGAGCTTAGTGAGCCAAGTTGAGGGCTTCAACATTGATTAAGCCAAATGTATAGTTCTAGGAGGCATATCAAACCTAGTGATTGCACAATTGTGCAGCTCAGAAGCACAAGAATTGGGCTTGATTTTAGAGGTTGTGATCTAGGTGGACATTGGTGGCCTCCTGTCAAGTCCACTTGGACCCCCACCCTTATTTCTCTCAACATTTTTAGTTTCCTTAATTGTAGCACAACTTACTATTTTTAGCAGTTTTTCGGGTCTTGAACTTCCGGAGCCATTTTGAGGCCCTAAACGACGTTTTTTTGGGAAAAATGGGAGCAATATACAGACATGGACCGATGTTGCTCTTCCCACAGTTGTAGTTCTCGGATAGATCTTTGTAACGAGATAGTTTGCACGTCAAACGGAGATCATATGCCAAAGTTACGACCCCAGGAAGTTGATGTACCAATTTACCCAAACGGGGCCCACAGTTTGGTGTTTCATCTTCTAGGGTTAGGTTTTTGGATGTTTAGGGTTTTCCATTGTGTCTCAATAATAAATAGGCCTTCGAGCCTCATTGTAAGAGAGTTCAGAGGCATGTATATGACACATCTCTTCTCAGAGATAAGCTACCATCACCCTAGCTAGTTTATTTCCATTACTGTTTGTAAGCATATTTCAGTATTTTACATTAATGTAATGAAGTATTATCTCCACTGTGTATCTATTTTTATGGTTATCTCTGTAATTTGTTACATTCTTGTTTAAATCCAGATCAGTGGTATCAGAGCGGTCTGCTTTTTCTCTGTTTTTCTTTGCATGTCCCCAACGAGGTCGGGATATAAGGAGTTAGGGCTTGAACTAGTTGAATCTTTGCAAGACCAACCTCGCAAATCCTGACGACCTCCCATGGTGGATGAGAAGAAAGATGAGGGGGCAGGAGATCCTATCAAAATATTGCTTGAAGAAGCCCTCGAGTGACAAAGGAATGCTATGATGGACAGCTTTGCCCAAATCCTTCAGCGGCTACCCAAAAGCAACGCATTGGCTTCCGGTAGCTACTCTAGAAACACCATGCCCTTTAAGGAAGTTAATTTTGAAATCCCCATATTCAAGGGTTAGATAGACGCAGATGCCGTAGATAAATGGTTAAATCCGCTAGAGGGTTAATTTTCTGTTCGTGAATTTTCAAGTCGGGAAAATATTGTTTTCGCTCTTCTCAAAGTAGCCCCCCACATCAAGGACTGGTAGGAAACCTACTGCAAGCAAAAGGATGAAAATACCGGCTCACTATTTTCAGCCACACCCACCTGGAATTCATTCCGAGATGCCATCAAGGAGTAGTACTACCCTGTCAGAAGCTATGAGGATCAATACATAAAGTGGACCATGCTGCGACAGGGAAGGGACCAAGACGTGTCAGAGTTTACCAATATTTTCCATACCCTTCACACAAATTTGGGTATCAAGGATTCAGAGCAGCATTTGATACTGAAATACCGTGGCTACCTGCACAAGTACATCCAGGAAGAAATAGAATTCTTGAACATCTCCTCGCTTGGCACAGCATACCGATATGTCGTCAAGGTCGAGAAAAAGTTTAAATAGAAGAAGCGAGACTTTGGATCTATGAATCCAAAGCAAGGGAAAGGTGCCCCTAAACCACAGAATAAAGGAAAAAGCTAGGGTGGGGTAGCCCAAGACAACCCGCCAAAGCTGCAAGCAAAGAATAGCACCGCGAAGGCGAAAAAGGACACGAGAAAATGGTGTGAGTTCCATAATAGCTCCACGCAAAACACGAGTGTCAGGCCAAGAAGTCACTGGTGGCTGAGCTAAAGGTTTCAGAATCATAAGCATGTTCCAACTCTAATTTAGAACCCAAAAAGGGGAATGACAAAGGGAAGTAGATTATCGATGCGGACCCCAACGCCATGTTGCCACCAAGAAGATACAGAAGGAGGAACCCGAAATCCATAGGAGGAGGAGCGTCTCTTCCACTCTCAGATGTGGGTAAAGGGCCCCCTGCTACAATTCATTGTCGATAGCGAGAGCCAAAAGAACCTCATTTTGGCAGAGTTTGTGAAGCAGTTGGGCCTACCAACCACAGCACATCCACAACTGTACACCATTGGGTGGCTTCACCAAGGACGGGATCTTCACGTGAGCTTAGATCTTCACGGATGAGGTATTGTGTGACATTGCTCCCCTTGAAGTTTGTGATGTATTATTAGGACAACCATACTTGTGGAAGCGACATGTTGTGTATGAATCATGGCCCCGTGTTGTTATTGTTACATTGAGAAATAAGTTGTATAGGATACCGGAGGTAGCACCGCCTACAACCATCTCTTTGGTTACTACAAAACAATGCAGTAAGCTCATTTCCAAAACCGTGAAATGTATTTTCTTGATGATATGCCCTCAAGGAAAGAAGAAGATGGTGTCCACAACCTCCAGACAAGGCCCCTCCACATGAAAACTATAGATGGACAAGGTCATGGAGGAGTACGAGGACATCTTCACCTCCCTTGTAGGGATTCCTCTGCATTGTCAGGTCAAGCACTCCATCGATCTGACCCCAGGTGCGTCGCTACCCAATGGACCAATATATCAACGCTTCATTCTTGAGAACAATGAAATCAAGAGGCAGATTCAGGAGCTGTTCCAGCAAGGTCACATCCATCTGATTTCATCGCCTTATGGGAGCCTTATCGTGTTGGTACAGAAGAAGGATGGGACTTGGAGACTCTGTATTGACTATTAGGTGCTGAACAAGATCACTGTCCATAATAGGTACCCGATCCCACGGATTGATGACCTCCTGGACCAACTAAAGGGGGAAAAATATTTCAGTAAGATCAATCTAAAGTCAAGATAGCACCAAGTTACCAATCGAACCCTCTGATGTGTGGAAGATTGCCTTCAAAGCCAAGGAGGGCCTTTTCGAATGGTTGGTTATGCCTTTCGGATTGACGAATGCTCCTGCAACCTTCATGAGGCTAATGGATGACATCTTGCGGCCATACATCAACTCATTTGTAGTGGTATACTTGGATGACATTCTGATCTTCAGCCAAAGTTGGGAAGAGCACCTCCACCACATCCGACAGGTTCTCCAAACACTGCGGCAACACAAGCTATGTGCCAATTTGGAGAAATGTATTTGGCATGACCCAGGTTCGTATCTGGGATACATTATTGATGAACAGGGGTAAATGTGGATCCAGGCCAAGATCCAGTCTTCGAGATGGTCATCCCCACCATCTGACAGAGCTCCGCAGCTTTCTAGGTCTTGCAACTTCTACCGCAGGTTCATGTTGGGGTTTTCTCATATCACTTGGCCCTTGAGTCAAGTCACCAAGGGAGGAGTGAAAGCAAAATTCTTTTGGTCTGAATCTCAATAAAAGGAATTCACAAAGTTGAAAGATTACCTCTGCATGACACCAGTGCTCATGTTACCAGATTTGTAATAACCATTTCAGGTCGAGCCAAATGGCTCTGACTATGCTATTGGGGTAGTCTTTACTCAACATGGGCATCCAGTGGCATATCACAGTGAGACACTTTCAGACACAATCCGAAAGTATCCCACTTATGAAAAAGAGATGTATTCCATTGTGCAAGCCTACTGACAATGGAAGCATTACATTTTGGGGAAGGAGACGGTCATCCACACAGACCATCGACCTCTGCAGTTCATACGAACCCAAGGGAAATTGCAGAATGATTGCCATCAGAAGTGGTCTACATACTTGTGACAGTTCCATTTGAATATCAAGTATAAGAAGGGTAGCACCAATAATGTTGCAGATTGCCTCAGTCGACCACCGATCATGGCGTTAACCATCGTGCTCAACTGTTGTGGGCACGAGACTTCTGACTAGCCACTTCCCTACAAAAGCGACCCAGAATTCAGCCACACATACCAGACACTCTTAGAGGGTCGACATGTTCCAGATTTTCACCTCCAGGATGCCCTGTTATGCCACCTGGGTCACCTTTGTGTTCCTTCAAGCGAGCGTGCCAAGATGATTTGGGAAGCACACTACAGTTGGGCTGCTAGGCATTTCAGGGTCGAGAAAATGGTGGCAGTACTGCAAAAGTATTTATATTGGCCGAATCTTCGACAGGATTTTGGGAAGTACATCAGATCATGTACTGCCTACGCCATTCCCAAACTAACCATCAAGAAGCAAGGCCTCTATACCCCACTGCCTACCCCTAGTCGACCTTGGTAATCCATCTCCATTGATTACATGCCAGGCCTTCCTTCCACTAAGCATGGAAATGACTGTGTTTTTGTGGTCGTTGACAGGTTCTCAAAGATGGCCATTATGGCAGCCTGCAAGAAGAATATCACAGCAGAAGCCACTTCTAAACTCTTCTTTGAATGAGTGTGGGTGCACTTTGGGATTCCATAGTCTATCATTTCAAATCGGTACAGTCAGTTCCTTAATACATTTTGGTCCAGTCTCTAGTCAATGTTGGACACCAAACTCACTAAATCCACAGCCTTCCATCCTCAAACTGATGGCCAGACAGAGGTTGTCAACAAGATGATTGTACACATTCTGCGGATGTCCAACTCAAAGCATCCACACACATGGGATGAGATCCTTCCCTATGTTCAGCACAGCTACAACTGATCTCTTCACAGCTCGACTACCCACATCCCTTTTAAGGTGGGCTTGGGATTCCAGCCACTATGCCCCATTGATGTGGCCATGCCACTTGCAGCTACTCACACAAATTCGGCTCATGTCCAGTCCGAAACAGACAAGGAAACCAGCTTTATTGAGCATATCCAACATATTCGCCAGTAGGTCCATGACATTCTGGAGAAATCAAATGCCAACTACAAGCAGGGACATGATCAACATCAGGTGTCACACAAGTTTTAGGTGGGCAACAAAGTATGATTGCATTTGCAAAAGGAATGCCTTACTGGAGCCTATCGGAAACTAAGACCACTCTAATATGGTCCTTACACCATTACTAAGGCTATGGGAGACAATGCATTTGAGCTCAGAATTCCCCCATTCCTTGGCCTGCACCCAGTGTTCAATGTGGACCACCTT
>APFE030289989.1:32125-42856 GCA_000404065.3 Pinus taeda
GCTATGGGAGACAATGCATTTGAGCTCAGAATTCCCCCATTCCTTGGCCTGCACCCAGTGTTCAATGTGGACCACCTTTGGCCATACTTTCCACCATTACTAGACACATCCGACATTACAGAACAACTCACACCCACAGAATTAAATCCATATTGCATGGAACAAGCTGCAACTGATCAGATCATGGACACATAGATCAAGAACACTCACCAACAGAATATCCAACTGTATCGAGTTGTCAAAGCATGCCAAATCCTTCACTAGGGCAAGGGGCTCACCAGGGACCAAGTTCAGCAGGAGTTTCCTCATCTCATGGAGGAACTCAACGCAATGGGGACCATTACTTCCTAAGGGGGGGAGGAATGATCCAGGTGGACATTGGTGGCCACCTGCCAAGTCCACTTGGAACCCCACCATTGTTTCTCTCAGCATTTTCAATTTCCTTAATTGTAGCACAACTTACTATTTTTAGCAGTTTTTCGCGTCCTGAACTTTCAGAGCCATTTTGAGGCCCTAAACGACGTTTTTTGGGAAAACTGGGAGCAACATGGGTCCATGGACCATTGTTTCTCTTCCCAAAGTTGTATTTATCGGATAGATATTTCTAACAAGATATTGTGCACGTCAAACGGAGATCATATGCCAAAGTTACGACCCCAGGAAGTTGATGTACCGATTTACCAAAACGGGGCCCACAGTTTGGTGTTTCATCTTCTAGAGCTAGGTTTTTGGATGTTTAGGGTTTTCCATTGTGTCTCAATAATAACTAGGCCTTCGAGCCTCATTGTAAGAGAGTTCAGAGGCATGTAGCTGGCACATCTCTGCTTAGAGATAAGCTACCATCGCCCTAGCTAGTTTATTTCCATTACTATTTGTAAGCATATTTCAATATTTTACATTAATGAAATGAAGTATTTTTTCCGCTGCATATCTGTGTTTATGGTTATCTCTATAATTTTTTGCATTCTTGTTTAAATCCAGATCAGGTTGCGCAATGCACAGTTGAGGCCATGTTGGAGGGCTGGATTACACAATTCTAGGGGCCAAGGTCTGATCTTGAGCACTAGAATTGTGCAATGCACAGTGCTAGGAGGTAGGAACTACACATTACGCAGTGTCAAGGGGCAGGTTTGTAGCTTGAGGGTTGGAACTATGCAATGCACAGTCGAGGAAGGTTAGATGAGGCTAAGTTGTTGGGAAATGTCTGAAATTTGGCTAAGTGTGGGATCAATGGATTGATTTGATAAACGACATGACTTGACTGTAATCACACACTTATAGAAATTGATTAAACAACAACATATAACATCCATGACACATGAACCACACATTTCCCTTAGCGTGACAACTTCGTGATGACTTACGACAAGTGCGACACCAAAGATACACTTTGCGATGATTATGACAACACTTGTGCGACAATGCTTAAAACTTTGGAAATGAGTATGACAAATGTTTACATGGTTAGATCAACTCATTTACACAAGAGTAACCCATTGAAACCACCAAAACAATCTTATATACATTGTGTGATAGCGAACATGCAAAAAGAAGACATTTTTCCTTTCTTGCAAAAGGGACCAAAACACTTAGAGAAAACACACGAAATGGATTTCAATGTTTGCAACAATAATATGCAAGACCAAGGTAGGCTTTGAAATTTTGTGTAGGCCAAAATTTTGGAGGGTGCTGTAACAACAACAACAGGTTAGTACTATTTTCTTTTTTGTATTAATTTAGCTTTAGATACACAATATCAAATGAGGAAGTTTGAGTGTACTTTACAATTTATGCTCAATCTATTTAGTCTGATATGGTTATCCCATTTTTTTTATTCCAGTTTATAGTCAACTCATAGTACTAATTATAAATTCTTTCTGTTTAAAACAACAATTCTATCTAATACATATCCAATTCTTAATATTAACAGATAAACAACTCTGCATTGAAATAGTAAAATATAATTGTTTGACCATAACCAATAGCTTGGGAATACTAAGGGAGAGAGCACATTCCTCCCAATAAACGAATTGCAACCAAAAATCCCCCCCAAGCTAAGGCTTCTTGCCTTAAGGAATGAACAACCTCATTGTATTCCTTGATGGTTTTCTTATAATTCTTCCCAACAAATTTTTCCTTAGCAGTGTCTTGGTTTTAGGGTCGGCACCCTTTAATTACCTACACATTTTATTTAAAATAAGAAAAATTATTTATTTTTTTCTTTAAATCACACCTTTCTCTCCAGATTTTCTTTTCTTTTGGTTTTCACCCAACTTAACATTTCTCTACAGCTAAGTGTTTAGCATAATCTTTCTCTCCCATTATGCTATTTTTTAATTGGTAGTTTTCTCCTTGAGATTTTTTAGGAGATTATTTGGGAACGTCCACATCTAGACTTAACCACTAACAAATTTTCTAAAATAGAAAGAAGTATCTATTACTTAAGTGATCTTTCCTAATTATTCCCAAACAATTCATTTTATTAACCAATAAAATAAAATTTATTTACATAATCAAATAATTTAAATCTTGGCTTCAATAGCCATTAAGTTCAAACAATAATTCAACAGTTTAAAAATAGTCATGTCTTCAAAAATCAAAACATAGGGGCGTCACAGAGGTAATGGATTCTTCTATTTCCTATAAGATCCTTTCAACTTTTTTTGGTTTGTATTTAGTCCATTGGATTTCCATTTGTTTAGCATATATAGATTCAAATAGAATTTTGGGCCAATGTAACCAAAACTTGGGGGATCAGGGAAGTCATTACCTAAGCCAGTAATAAATGCTCCATAGATAACATTGAGAATGGTGAAGAGGCATTGGTGGTATAGGATTTTAATATTAATAAATCATGATCTAATAGTTATAAATCATGATCTAGGTCTTGTTTCTCCTGGGCCTTGGGGGAGTGAGGAGAAGTGATCCCCTTGGGTCAAGGCTTACATGTTTAGAGTGGGATGATTATGATTGGTTTATATTGGTTGCTTTGAAAGGAATCCATTGAAGGGAGGGATTTGGGTGGTGGGGGGGTGAGTTGATCACTATCATGATAGGATTGGGGTCCATTTCCATGGACTTAAGAACAAGGAATGGATATGGATTAGTAAATAAAATTGTTTAAGGAGGCCCATATGTTCTTGAGAACTTGAATTAAGTCTTCATCCTTGAGAATTTTTGGGTTTAATTTGGATGGACTAGGGGCTTGAGAACTTGAATTAAGTCTTCATCCTTGAGAAGTTTTGGGTTTAATTTGGATGGACTAGGGGCCTTACCTATATCAAGGGCCACTTCCAACATGACTTGGTTTTGGTTAGATTCCCCTCCTATTGATACCCATGGCCTAATTTTGAGCTACTCATCTAATAAATATTTAGATACCAGGAATCTATTGAGACATTTTTCTAATTAACCCTCATTGTTCCTCCTTTTCGTTTAGGTGGGGGTAAGGTTGGTAGGATCAATGTTGAGCATGTTGAGTTTCTCCAATATTTTGAGGAGAATTCCAAGTAATTATCTAGTTGGGCTATTATTCCCCATATCTCAGAGACAATGAGAGTAAAATTCAAATCTACCCCTACAATTACCATCCCTTGCCAAATCCATGACTTAGGAAAAAAATATTTCCAATAGTCTCGTTGATCCATATAAGGATGATAACTATTCAAAAAGTGGATTTTTTTTCCATGATTGAAAAAATTAAAGAAGACAGAAAACCCTAACTGAAAATCCCATGAATTAGATAGGGAAAAATAATTTTCATTTCATTTTATAACAATTCCTCCTAGATGACTTAAGAAACATCCATGTCATTGAACTCCCATTGTTTAATTATCTTAAAGATATCTTAGACAATTTTCCCCATCTGTCCTAATGTATTTCAGGAGGGTAATAACTAGATTTTGAGTGATAACTAACCTTCTAAGGGCCATTTTTTGGGGTTGATTGGCTATCCCTCTACAATTTATGGAGAGGAAGATCATTTTGATCTTGTCTTGGGGGGGATTGCTCCAGGGACCGCCAGTAAAGATTGTTGCCTTCAAAATTTCAACTTTGAGTTTTCTTGCCTATAGGCCATGGATAAATAAAATTCTCTACCTATTTTTTGAGAAAATTGTTGTCATTCATGTCAAATTCTAGTCATTGATGTTAAGTTTTCAAGTTCAGGGGGAGTTTGTTGATGATTATAACCTATCTTTCAAAGCATTTTTCCCATAGATAAAGTGCTCAAACATCGATGTAATGTGGTCAGTTATATTTCCCTCTAAAATCCTTTCCAATGATATATGGCACTCTGAAAAGCTACCAAGGGATTGGAAGTTAAGATAGTTTGAAGTTTGATAGTGATCTAGGGGTTCATTTTTCCACATAAGCTAACAAAAGGTGCAGACAAGCTTTTTATGGTTATCTAACCTAAAATTTGATAGTGTTCCATGAACTTCTTGGTCAAAATATTTTGATTGAAAAGCATAACAATGGGGACATTTGGAGGTAAATAGAATTCAAGATATAGGAATTTGTTTGTCAGTGGACATGAGTTTTCACATTATGTCATGGAATGGTTAAGCCAAGTGTTTGGCATGGTTGACGGATGTGCGAGACAAGAATAGTTACAATAAAAAACATGAAATTTCATGCCTCAACATAGAGTAAAAGTAAAAAGGCTCGTGGCGGTTCGATATTAGAGAGATCTGTGGTTGATGCCCTCTAGGAGATAGAAATATGTCAATCTACAACCATGAAGATTCACAACAATTTGTAGAGGTATGGCTTGGAAGAATTTATGAATGGTGCAGTGCAGGGCAGACTCTAGGGGACAAAAACATTTCACAACACTAAGATATAACATAAATCTCGCACTCTAGAAACTATGAATAACACAAAAAATCAATGAAAAACGTAGGACCCCAAGCTCTTATCCATACAAGGTGATGAGGTGGCATAATGAAAGATCAAAAAATTCTATTGGGCATCTTGCACATAAGCTTTTGGATTATGTAAATTAACAACAATACATAATATATACATATATTTAATAATAATAATATAAATATTTACATTTCTTTGCACTCATGGATTATGTAAATTCAATATTGGAGAAATGTAATGTAAATTAGAAGTCCAAGAGTCATCCATAGAATGTGAAAATTCATGAAGGAGTTAAAGAGTCATATAGAAGTCAAACAGTCATGAGGGCAGTCCCAGAGTCACAAGGGAGGTGAATGGTCACCCCATTTTTTATATATACACCCTCATAGTTTATTCAAAGGACTTCTACCTTGGTTCCTCCTACCAAGAATTAGAGAGGAAAATAGTTCTTTTAGAGGACCAAGTGGTTTCTCTAATGCTCCACTATTGGGGCTAGTGGTGTTCATTATCTTGATGTATCTTGGAACTTTTGCTTAATTTCGAAGCTCATTGAGCCAACACACTTTCATGCATATGTCGTAATTATTGTAAGGCTATTCTTTGAATGCTTGCGATGTATGTTGTTTTCATCTGTACTAACGAAATTGAACTATTTTGGTGGCTTTGGTTCTTATCTTGTTGAAGGTGTGTTGATGTGTTTTAACAATCATTGCTTCTATGTGAACTATTTCGCTAGTTGTTCAATGATTCATTCATATGTATATGCTCATGTGTCTTTAATAGATTAATACTATAACTCTTCTTTTAAAGGCTCACTTTTCTCTCCCCTTTCAGTAGAAAAACCTTTATACATTCCGCAATTGAACATTCCACAAGGCATACTCACTTGATAATCAGAAAGTGCAATTGTGTTACTCTCTTATGCTAAACATTATAGCCAAGGCATATCTTTAAGAATATATGGCACTCGATCCTTATTTCCGAAAGGGCTCCCACACCAAATGGTGTGAAGTTTAATTGGTACTTTTCGTGTACGAGACCCCCTTGTATGTTGGTGGTATCTAGCACAGTCAAAATTCTAGCACTAGATGGAGGGAAACCACCTTTTTATAGCTAAAAACTCACCAATTCCTAACAAAAAGACTTCTTCATAAGGCAACAACATTCCCATTTCCACTCCCATTCATACTCCTAAAAATGAAGAAATTGTTCAATCTATCCCAAGAGAATCCTTTTCGGTTACTTACGACCAATTCCAAACTATATGAACCATCACTCGTCAGTTTGTGAGAGCTCTTGGTCTTCTCCCTGTTGTTGTGATTCTGCCTCATAATCCTATAAACGAGGAAGTAACTCCTAGTGGTGTATTGGTTTCGCCAGTGGAAGATCTGGTCATCGCAACCCTCGAAGAGTTAGTTGAACCTACAGAGAATCAAGAGGAACTTCCACTTGTTGAGGAGAATCCAGACAATGAAGGAGAATATTTTCAGTTTTCTGATGAGGAGAACCCTGATTAAAATCCAGATATGAATGGTGAGGGAGAAGCTTCTTCAGATTTAGAAGAAGAGGAGGACAAAGACGAAGACATGGCTAATGAAGATTTGGATTGGATGGCCCAAGGGCCACTCACTCTTTTGGACAATCTTCACAAGATTCTTAAACGTCTGAAGAAGTTACTATCAAATTTCGATCTAGACAAGAAGACCGAAGTTGAAGTGAAGATTATATAGACAGGTTCTGCATGCACCTATGGATGCTTGAGGTAAATTTCAATGATGTTTCTTGCAAACTCTTTCCATATACTTTAGAAGTTAGATTGTTTGTATGGTATCACAGTATTCTAGCCAATTCAATCTGAAACTAGAGGGATTTTAAGAAGCTTTTTCTTGAAAAAATTGTTAATGATAAGACTCCCGCCATGTTGTTGAAAGAACTTGGGAATTTGAAAGTGGGGGATAAATAAAGAATCAAGTATCTTAATTAGAGATTTATGTGATTGTTGAACAAATTCCCCACCAATGTGCAACCTCATGATGACATCAGTAAGGATTATTACACATCCGCCTTACCAACTAACATTTCCATTTTTGTTAGGAGAGTTGTGAAGGAAACATTGGCCTTAAAATTTGCAGAAGCTCTTGTTGTAAAAAAAGATTTGTGATCTATTGGAGTAATTGTAGATGACGATGATCCCAAAGACTCCTAAGAAGCTGGTAAGAAGAACCAAGCCTCTTCCAGTAGAACAAAAGACAGACTCGTTCGATATGGAAAGCTTGACCAAGTATCTTAAGTTGTTCACGAACAAATTTTCAAAATTGAAGAGACTATCAAGTGAGGTATCTACTACTAGCAACAAATCTTCCAATCCACCATTCTTTAAACGGAATATAAATTCACAACAAGAGAAGTCTGCTCATAGTTCTAACATAATGTTCAATATTATATACAATGTTGACAAACAAAAAGTTGGTCAACCCGAAACGAGTGAATCTCCTCCCAAGCAGTCATCTAGATGTTACAATTTGAGGAGTAAGGGCCCTGTTTCTGAGCAGGAAATTAAGAAACAATTTTTGCATAGAATTTTTCCACCTTCAAATCCAACTTAGAATTTTGCAGAACAAGTCTAGAGGTGCTCCTGCTTCAAATAACACTTTCAGTAGCAACAAGAACAACTTTTTCATGTCTGTTGCATCGGAAAAAGTTACACCACCTAACTCATCGAGACAACCTGTTGCAATGGAAAACATTGGTTATAAAATTGTTGAAGACATAACGAGAGCTTGTTCTAACATTTCACTTTTCGATATCGCAAAGATAAAGAGCCAGTGTGAACTGATTCTCCAGGAACTCTCATCTCACACTCTAGCAGGTAAAGAGGTTTCTACATCACAGACAATTCCAATAACTCTAGCAATATCCTCAAATCTATTGTAAATTTAAGTTCTAACACTCTCTGTCCATCATTTCTTTTAACTTTTGAAATTCTAATTATAATGTTCACAACTGTTTGGTTGATTCTAGTCCATTGCAAATGTTATGTCATTGCCGGTCTCTAAGAAAATCAATGCACAATGGGGTAAAAGCGATGCACAAATCATATAGTTGGACAAATCACTTATCCAGGCTATAGGTGAACTCAAAAATTTTCTTATTCATTTTTCTTTTGATCATAGACTTCATCAATGTATAAATATCGTAGTTGTGGACATTCCGGAAGCCTATGGATTACTCCTAAGCAGAGATTGGTCCAACAAACTCCGAGGATACTTTGCGACAGACTGATCCCATTTATGGTTTCCATACAATCACAAAAATTATCATATTCGAGTTGAAAGCAAGCCCTACATGAAGTGTACCATGACACAACTTGAAGACAAATGAGTCAATGGGATTTGTAGAAGTGATCTTCGAAAAAAAATCTTGAAGTAGAAATGGATGTTATTTGTATCAACCTTCAACAGTCCCACCAGATACACAATTGGAACTCCTTCCTATAAATACAACTGGTGATAATGACATTTGTACAGTAGATGTAGACAGTACTAGTGTAGGACATAGCTCTAGCATTTCTAATACTTGGATTTTATATTTTGACGGTTCAAAAATGAAAGAGGGATATAGAGTTGTTTGCATTTTATTAGACCGACAACAGAGAAAATATATGATCTCTTGTCACTTGGAATTTGAGTGCATCAACAACATCATAGAATATGAAATACTCATCTTAGGTTTGAAGAAATCCATCGACCTCAAAGTTGTGGTTCTCAAAGCAATAGGTGACTCTGAAATCATCGTATGATAGGTACAGAATACTATACATTGTGTGTCACCTAATCTCAAAAGTTATCAACAAGAGGTATGGAGTTTTATTTTGCAATTCGAAGCTTTCAATACTGTTTATGTTCCTAGAATACGTACGTTGTTGTTGATACATTAGAAAAAAAAATTGCTATGTTATCACCATTGAGGGATGGATTTTCTATTGAAATTATTTATAGGCAATCCATTCCTGATAATATCACTAATTTTCACGTTTTCAATGACGAACTGCAGATACTGGATCTTATGGCGAATGTTGATGTGTTCAAAGATGCAACCATCGATGAAGACTAGCACAATAAAGCATTGCACAATGCAGTTCAAGGCAACAAATAAAATCCCATGCCCAAGTGTGTGGTGTCATTGGAAAAGTTATATGACTTGTAAAATCGCTTTAAGGGACCATTGACTGCAAAGACTCACATCTCAACTCTATTGCATGAACAAATCAATATTGGTACATAACAAGACCCAAAATTTGTCAATCTTGGTACTTTTTGCACACCTCAAGAACAACAAGCTTTCATTCACCTTTTCAAGCAGTACAAAGATGTTTTTTGCATGGAGATACGATGAACTCAAAACTTACGACACGTGAATAATCTAGAACATAATTCTAATCAAGGAAGGGGCCAAGCCTTTTCAGCAGAAGCTACGTAAAATTCATCCAACATTTGAGCCCTTCATTTAGAAAGAGTTGAGGAAGTTTTTGAATGATCGGATTATTATCAAAGTGTGACATTCAACGTGGGTCTCAAATTTGGTCCCGATGAGAAAGAAGTCTGGGAAATACGCCTATGCATGGATTTTCGCAATCTTAATCATGCTTTAGATATGGACAATTACCTAGTGCCATCGATGGAACAGATTCTATAGACACTATCGGGGTCTAAAAAAATTTCCTTGCTGAATGGATTTTTGAGCTACAACAAGGTTCTAGTGTTATAACTCGATATACATAAAACAACTTTTCAAACCAAGTGGGGCATGTTTTCTTTTAAAAGAATGTTGTTTGGACTTATCAATGCAGGTGTAACTTTCCAACATGTGATGGATGTTAATATATGAAACTGCAGTCAAATTATACTTTGTATAACTCATTTTATGGATATGAGGATTGCATTTAATTCCTCTTTTCTAGAGGACCAAAATCGACCTGAAGATCACTCAAAATGGATAAGGGAAAGTGTACTAATGAAGAAAAACCCACATGTTCGTATTTGATAAGGTCGACCCTAAAGCAAATTGGACACCCTTGGAAAGCTATAAATGCAAGTGACTTCTAACTCATTTGGACATCATCATGAGACACTCTTATATCTTGGCTTTTGGCTCGCACAAGTCTAAGGCTTGTCCACGAAGGAACACGTTCGCTCAAAGATGAAATTGCAGGGTCTGAAGCTCACATTTATGTTTCAAGGTTTTAGGACTTAGTAGCAGGCACAGGACGGAGAGCTATCGACTACAGTCGCTCACTACCAGGCTCATTTGTGTAATTGAAGCATCCCAATAGAATGCACAGCTCATCCTCTATGTGACCGACATCTAAGGTTTCATAATCTCGATTTCAGATTGTAGTCACACGCATGACTTCTTTATGCGACCGGGACCTAAATGATGGAATTTTAGTTGTATGAATATTTCTCTTAGTGACCGCAATGTTAGCAGTTTACCGAAGACAATGACAGTTCATTACAGGCTTTAGAATCTGGATTTTGAGTATAAGCATTGTTGAGTTCATTTCATGGATATTGTATACTTGTTTTTGTTGGATACTTGTATGGTTGAAGATATGGATTATTGTACTCTCATTTACTGAATCATTCAATGACAATGTAATAAGAAGAATAATTTGAAAGGATTTCCCTATAGTGGGTTTTTGCCTGGTCTCCAACCAATCCTGGTGTCTCTATGTGTGAATGTTTTTCTTCTATTCTTCCTTTATGTTTCGTTGCATTGATGATGATGATATTGTTCTTTCTATATAGTTGCATATGTTGTTGAATAATGATGTAAATATGAATAATGTTATGATGTTATGGG
>APFE030290001.1:0-20137 GCA_000404065.3 Pinus taeda
AGTACATTTACAATAGAAGTCAATCACTTTGACTTTTGATATCGGCATGAGATCAGTTGAAGACATGTTGCTTCAACTGATTCTCTAAGGTGACTTGTTCACCTATCATAGTGCTGCATCTCATCTATTTGTTGCACATTATGGTGTGACACCTTGCTGTACTGTCACATATGTTGAACCTTGATGATTGAGCTGTTCTCATCTTCATGTTGCTCATCATGCTGCATCTTCCATGGTCTTATTCATCATCAAGCTGCCCATGCTCATGATCTCATTCATCATTATGCTGCCCATGCTCATATCATCATGCATCATTATGTTGCCCATGCTCATATTATCATGTTGCTTATTATGCTACCCATGATCTCATACATCATGCTACCTTCCTTCAGAGATAGATGCTCCAGCTGTTTCGGCAATTCCTAGTAGTTTCGGCTTTCCAGGTAGTTCCAGCTTTTCCAATAGTTCATTTCCGTCTTTTCCGGCTTTCCTACTTTCCAGCTTTCAGCTTGTTTGGCTTTTCTAGCTTTTCCAGTATTTTTGGCTTTTCCGGTAGTTCTGGCTTTTCCGGCAGTTCTGGCTTTTCTGGATTTTCTGGCTTTTCCGGTATTTCTAGCTCTTCTGGCTTTTCTGGTATTTCTAGCTTTTCCGGCTTTTCTGGCTTTTCCAGCAGTTCCAGTTTTTTCGGCTTTTCTGACAGTTTCCTGCAGTTTTGGCTTTTTCGGCAATTCCAGCTTTTCCGGCTTTTCCTTAGGATCTCTTCTCCTACTAAAATCGAAAGACAAGTAGAGAGAGGAAGAGATCCAAGTGTGTGTAGAAATGACTTGAAATCCTCTTCTATTTATACTAAAACGTAGAGGTTGAATAGACATGACTGTTGGGCTTCTGAGCCTACATAAGTTGCTAGCCGACTTAACAATTTGTCCATAGCATAAATTAATTCATAACTTCATAAATACTTATTGGAGTCGGATGATCTTTAGATCAATCCTACACCTCTCAATGAGAGGGATCCAATAAAAATATCGGCTGCCATAAATAATATGACCCACATTGAGTTTGGCCCTAGTTGCCAATTTTAACAAGTTACCTAGGCAAAATTCAATGAGGACAACCTTGTTTAAGAGGGCGAGAGGTGTAAATCCTCTTCTTACAAACACTAGCGGCTTCCCTAATAGGGATATTTTAGATTTGAGAGATGCAAAACTGGGATTTCTCTTAAAGGGTTCAAAGAAAACAATTTCACATGGCATAGAGTGTTGGAATTTTTAAGTTTAACCCGTTAGAAATTCTTCCTGTACTGTCTAGTTTATTTGTTCCTACTTGTTTAATTACTTAACAAGTTATTTACCATGTAAATACTAAAAATAAACACTAGTAGAGTATCAACATCTATAGATCATCAACTGAAAGAAAACAAGCACACAAGTGACATCGTTATTTTTGGGCCAATGTCTCCGGAAAAACCCAATGTGAGAAAACTGTTGCAGCTATTCAGAGGGTTCTATTACTAAGCAGTTTTCAGAATACAACTAGGGTGCCAGAAATGGCTCTACCAACAAAGAATGCCTTCGACGGTAGTACCTCTCCTTGGAGACAGATATTCTGGTTGATTAGTCACCGGATGAACGATCCCACAGCAACAATTGCACCTTCCACTGCTCAGTGTCATTCTGTAGGGATTGCGTCACCCTTCTTGGATCACCAACACCCAATCTGCCCCACGAAAATCCTCCCAGCGATGCCTCTTGGCCCTGCGTCAGCTCTACTAGCCTCTGCATAGCTACTGAAGTTTCTGCGTCAGCCCTCAGACCCTCTGCGTCATCCATGCTGGCCTCTTCTAGCTCTGTGCAGCTCCCAGCCGCCTCTGCGTAGCACCCAGCTATCTCTGCGTCAACCTCTCTAGGCTTTGCACTGTCTCTCTAGTACTAACTTTGCCTCTCTGCTATGTATTCATTGCCCCTCACTGCAACTCAGATCACTTGTTCGATTTCTCTCAACAAACCCCGCTCCAGGAAATCAAAATGATTAATCAATCTCGGTGTGTTCTCCAACTGACCCTCAAGTCTCTTCTTATACTTTTCTCGTTGGTCCTTCAACAACCGAGATTAAATCTCTAATCAATTGCTAAGATTAGATTTGTCTTGATCCATGACTTTTGGAACCTTCTAACCCAATTTTATATTAATACCCATTAATATTTTATTTTTCCTAAGTTTAGACTTAGGTACTCCATTAAAAATATTAATTATTTTAATATCTCCCAAATCGGCTAGAATCTGCCCAAACGATTTCTGGGTCTTGGAGAACTCATGTGCTTTAGCTTCTCCACCAATTTTCATGGCTAGAGCACATCCAATGCTACCTCAAGTCAACGCTCCCTCTTAGCGAGGATTGTGCTCTAGTAATACTCCACATTGAGCATCACCCTGATTATCCAGCATCGGTCCCTGTCTTGATGCTAGGCCTTCCCGCCCAACATCCTTTGCACTGCTGCATATTGTACTGTTGCCCATGGCCCTGCCACTGCCACTGCTGCATCAGTGCTACTATTGATCCATCCTCCCAGCATTGCAACTGTACTGCATCCCCTCTCATCATGCTGCATCATGTTACTACATACTGCTACTGCACAACATCCCCTCTCATCATGCTGCATCGTGCTACTGCATACTGCTAATGCACCGCAACTCAGTTACTGAGAAGTTAGTAACTGATCCACCCAACATCTGACATCCCTGTCAGGCTAGAAACACTCCTGATGTTGAAGCTCCCTTTGCCGCTAACAAGTGCTCCCTCTACTGACCTTTGCGCTGCTGCAACAAATCCCTACATCTCGCACCGTTGCACACCTCTCTGTGCCATCCTACACTAGTGCAATGCTCCCGTGACTCTTGCACTATTGCAACCTGCTAGTCTCGCGTTGTCCCGGGACTCCTACACTATAGCACTCTTTGCCGCTCCATCCGCATCCATCTCTACCGACATCCACCAGTATTGCACTCCTCTTTGGGGCTCCCGTAGCAAGGTATAATCCAAGAGGTTGGGTACCTCAAGGATCCTGCCCCTCATCGCCTGTAGTCCTCTTCACTATAGCTCGATGTCTCCCCACTTCTTCTCAAGTGGCACATGAGCACTCATGGCACAATCGTCCTCCTCCTCGACTTCTTTCTCCATCTTTGCAGGTGCTGCCTTCGAGTCTGAAGCCTCTCCCTTACTCTTCTTCCTAGGACACCGATTCACAAAATGACCCAGTTCCCCACAATGGAAGCACTTGACCTTGGAGAGTTCCTTCTTCTTCCTCTTATCCTGGTTTCTCGCAGATGCTAGAGCCGCATCCTCTTCTTCCTCCTTCTTGATTCTAACCCCTTTGCCGCTACTCCCCACCATGGTCAACCGTCTAATCTCTTCTTAACGTAGAGCCACCCACAGTTCTTCCCAATCTGGAAGACTCATCTTGCCCAGTATGCTTTGGACAAATACCTCCCAATCCTCAGAAACTGCATTCAATGCGGTCCTCACCATCAATTCCTCATCTAGCGTGGCCCCTATGAAAGTTAGTTGGTCATGGATATCCTTCAAGCGACCGAGGAAGACATCTATCTTCTCTCCCTTCTGCATCTGGTATGCCCTTAGCTGATTCTCTAGGAGCATCTTCCTTTGCACAAAAGTATGCTGGTACAATGTCTTCAAGGCATCCCACATCTCCTTTGCTGTTTCTTTCTCGGCAATATGTGGTGCCACATGATCATTGACCCCATCAAGTATGATGCACTTGGCCTTCGCAATTGCCTCCTCGTATCTTTCATTAGCTACCGAGTCAACTAGGACAACTATCACTCTTGTGAAGAACCCCTTGAGGCTATGTCTATCTAGAATGGACAAGATCCTGGACTTCCAAACCACAAAATTGGAGGCTCAGTCTAGCCTATATTGATCCCTCAGCCCACTCACGGCTATCTCGTTGCTCTTCTTTCAACTCCTTCGAGTCTCTCTACTTCCCTCCTAAAAGTCCTCTGTTCGATTCCTGTTGAGTCTCTTAACTTCCCGTCTGGAAGTTCTCGGTTCGACTGCCTCTCAGTCTCGATTTCTCTTCTAGAAATCCCTCTGCCAACATCAAGTTGCCCCACTCCGATTGTCTGTGCAACTACACCACTAATCCGGATTCCTTGGCTAGAAATCCACGTTGGCAGCAACTCCCTCCACCTTGGTCTTTCCCTATTAGGTATTGTTTTGACCACAGTACCACTAGCTTCGCTCTGCAAATTACCCATAGCCTCCTATACCCTAGCAACTGAAGGATTGAGCCACTTGGTTCTGTGCAATCCCGACACTGGAAAATCAGTTCCCCCATCCAACTTCATCAACCCTCCTAGCCTCTGCCTTAGCTTGATTCTACCTACCTTAGCCTCTGCACTGCCTTTCTCTGGCCCAAAATGATGATGCAATCCCTCTGCATCACTCCTTCCTCTGTTCTCTTCTGCAAGGATCAACCCTGTCACTCGGGACAACTAAATCTGCTGCAAATACTCTGCTCGGATAATGCCTTCAGTTTTCCTGTGATTTGCAACCATGCTCTGATTCCATGTTGGAATTTCTAAGTTTAACCAGTTATAAATTCTTCCTGTATTGTCTCGTTTATTTCTTCTACTTGTTTAATTACTTAACAAGTTATTTACTATGTAAATACTGAAAAGAGACACAAGTACAATATCAACAACTGCAGATCATCAACTGAAAGAAAACAAGCACACAAGTGACACCGTTATTTTTGGACCAATGTCCCCGGAAAAACCCAATGCGGGAAAACCAGTGCAACTATTTAGAGGGTTCTATTATTATGTAGTTTTCAAAACACAACTAGGGTGTCAGAAATGGCTCTCCCAACAGAGAATTCCCTCGACAGTAGTACCTCTCCTTGGAGACATATATTCTGGCTGATTAATCACTAGATGAACGATCCCACAGCAACAATTGCAGCTTCCACTGCTCGGTCACTTTGTAGGGACTGCATCAACCTTCTCGAATCACCAACACCCAGTCTGCCCCACAAAAATCCTCCCAGCATTGCCTCTTGTCCCTGCGTCAGCTCTGCTAGCCTCTGTGCAGCTATTGAAGCTTCTGCGTCAGCCCTAAGAGCCTCTGTGTCACCCATGCTGGCCTCTTCTGGCTGTGCGCAGCTCCCAGCTATCTCTACGTAGCACCCGGCTGCCTTTGCGTCAACCTCTCCAGCATCTGCACTATCTCTCTGATACTAACTCTGCCTCTCTGCTATGTATTCACTACCCCTCACTGCAACTCAGATAACTTATTCTATTTCTCTCAGTAAATCCCACTCTAGAAAATCGAACTGACTGATCAATCTTGGTGTGTTCTCCAATTGACCCTCAAGCCTCTTCTTATACTTTTCTCATTGGTCCTTCAAGGGCCGAGATTAAATTTCTAATCAATGGATAAGATTAGATTTAGCTTGATCCATGAATTTTGGAACCTTCTAACCCAGTTTTATGTTAATACCCATTAATATTTTATTTTTCCTAAGTTTAGACTTAGGAATTCCATTAAAAATATTAATTATTTTAATATCTCCCAAACCATTTCTGGGTCTTGGATATCTCATGTGCTTTAGCCTCTCCACCAATTTTCATGGCTAGAGCACATCTGATGCTACTTCAAATCAACATATAGGATCACAATATCTAGATAAACACAACAATTTTAATTATGGCACATGCAGAAACCATAATTTTCACAATATAGCATGCAAAATATAGAAGATGAGAAATAAAGTTAAAAAAATTCCACAAGAATCTCCTCAATCAATCTCAAGAAGCTAACTTCAAGCAAAAATCCACCTCCAACAACAATTTCACCATAGATCTACATTTCGTGCAAGTAGAAAATAGGCAAAATCTAATGCACACTTCCCAAAGAGAGAGAAGTGCGACAATGAATGATGATGAAAAGTGAATAAGGCCCCTCTCTATTTATATAAGTGTAACCAAGCCTTATCATATTAATATTAAAAGAAAAACACTAAAAATGTTTACCTAAGCATTCAACTAGGCCAAAGTTCACAAATTGACCTTGAAATAACTCGAGAATATAACAAAATGCCAAAAATATCCCACTTGTCCTAGAAAAGGAACCTCCACCATTAAATCATCCTACAGAATATGCAATAAGGCACCAAAGAACCTAGACTAGGGTCCAAGAGTGCTCCTTACTCCAAGAAAGTCCTCTATTGCATGCATACATCTCCAAATGGTGCCTCCACCACCATGACATCATCCAATAGAATCCCTACCTCACTCTTTACAAACATGTGGGAGTGACATGGCACCTCTAAAAGAAAGCATTGGCATCAAATATGGATGTACTATCCCTCCCATGTCATCTCGGTGATAGCCATCCCCATCTAGGCTTCGAAATAAGGTGTCATCCATTAAACAAGGTCAAGGCAAGGTTTGGGGCATCTTGGGTCCATCTAGGTACATCATCGAAAAGTCCAATGACTAGTATTTCAAGCTCAATGTTTCAACATCTGGAGTATTGTTAAGAGGCTCTGTATCATGTGGAAGTTTCTCAAGGATGAATGCTCATCTCTAGGGGGGAAATGTTGGGGCCACAAGATTAGTTTGCTTTGGTTCTCCTCTCTCTCATTTCTAGCACTTAGGTTAGTTATCTCATTGAAAGAGATTGATCTAGACACCTTCCTCTCGGTGTATTGTATAGGGTTTCCCAAAATGAACTTAACTAAAACCCAAATATTAGTCACATAAATATTGATTGTCCCTAAACTTCTCATTGGGTTGGAGGTATTGTCAGAGATAGTCAGAAAATACTTCTATCTCCTATTCCCTTGTTCACCATTCTTGTTCTCTCTTTGTCTCCCTATGTCAGTTCTCTCTTCTGCTTGCCATGCGATTTCTCTTCCTACTTGCACTTGCCCTGACCATTTTGAGCCGCCCCATTCTTTCCCCTCTCTTGTCGCCCCATGATGTGTTATTCACCTTACCCTTCTTCTCCTTCCCTTACCCATTGAATGTTGAAGGAAAACCTTGCCTTCTACTCCTAACCTTTCTCTAGTGGCTTATGGATTTTTACTAGTCCTAACCTTTCTCTAGTGGCTTATGGATTTTTACTAGTCCTAACCTTTCTCTAGTGGCTTATGGATTTTACTCCATCCCTAGACCACTTAAGCAAAGAAAAGGGCTGCTATAAGTTAGGGTTTGACAAATATTCAATGATAGGGAATTTGATGTCATATAACCATAAGAAACCGTCTTACAATGACTAGTCAACAAAGGATCAAGACTATCAATTAGATATGCAAGGTTGAGGCTAAAACATGTAGAAAACAACAAAATAGTGATGATATTAGCCCTAGAAATAGGGTTTTAACATGCAAAAACTTCTAGATGTGAAAATTCGGCAACCCATTGCAATGATTGGAAATAATTCTCCTAATTGTTAAATTAATTTTTAACGGTTTATTTACTATTTTCTATAGAAAATACTGAATCAATTACACTACAACCTACAAAATAAAACTGTAGAAGAAGAAACATTGGAAGAAACGCTAGCACACACACATAAATTTACACAGTTAGTTTTGGACCAATGTCCCCGAAAAAACCAACTTGGGAAACCAGTGCAGCAGTTGAGGGTTTTTTTATTATGTGGTAGTGAAATAATCTGAGTGCAATTGGATGCCGAAACTAGCAATCCTATAGAGGAAAATTGGTAAGAAAATCTAGTGAGGAATTTATTCACTCCACAGGCAAATCTGGGCTCTGAACTCAGCTCAAATTGAGCTGTCCAAACTGGATCTGTGCATTCACTCTGTAACCCTAGTGCAATTTCTCCTGGACTCAGCTTGAAATAACTTCTCCTCAAGCCATCTAGTCAGATGTTGTTTGGGAAAATGTCTCTCCTAGCCTCTGGAACCTCTGCCCAGCTTCTGGCACTGAATCTTTGCTTCTCCCCACCAATTTCGAAATTTCCTCTATATGCTACTGCGCCGCTCTGCGCAAACCTCACTATGGCTCCTCTGCCTCTCTGTAAATGCACTCACTAGAACTGGAATCCTTCCTCCGGCTTCACTTCCCTTGCCCCTCTTTCACTGCTTGATTGATCATGAACGAGCTCATATTTACTCCTTATAGTGTTCATGGTAAAATGACTTTTCACCAAGGGTAATGTCTCCAAAACCAAGCCGACCTAAGTCAACATGATTAAACACTATTTTCATAAGGAATAAAAATTATTTTCATTTATTTTTTGCCACTCTATTGAAGCCCTAGGTGCCCCATATCCCTTCAAGGTTGTCACTCATGCTTGAAATGAATAAACAATCATTTCCTCCTTGGGTCTTCTGTCCATGACTTTGGGTGCAAAGCCCACCACTTAGGTACATTTCCCACAAAGATTCATTTTTGTGGGTCAACTTATCACAAACCCAAAACCCCGGGGGTTGTGAGAGTACCTCCCAAGATACACATTTCAACATTCCATCCCTAGACCACTTAAGCAAAGAATAGGGATGTTATGAGTTGGGGTTTGACAAATATTCATTGATAGGGCGTGTGATGTCATATAACAGCCACAAGAAACAATCTTATAGTAATTAATCAACAAAGAATCAAGACTATCGATTAGATATGCAAAGCTAAGGGTTTTCGATTGAGATGTTATGGCTGAAACATGTAGAGAACAACAATATAGTGATGACATCAGCCCTACAAATAAGGTTTTAAAATGCACAAATTGCTAGATTTTTCTTTTTAATAAATATTTAATGCAATTCCTACTTAGAGGGAATGAACACATCAAATTAAATTACTTTTAGAAATATTTCAAAGAAGCCCTAACCCTAGATATCTTGAAAACAAGAGAGAATAAAGAGAAATTTGTAAAATCAGAAGCCTTTATCACCACCACCTAGACTAGTTCCTTGATGGAAATGTACAATGGAGTTACCTAGGAAAAATTCAATGACGAAAACCTTGTTTAAGAGGGTGAGAGGTGTAAATCCTCTACTTACAAACCCTAGTGGCTTCCCTAATAGGGATATTTTAGATTTGAGATATGCACAACTGGGATTTCTCTTAAAGGGTTCAAAGAAAACAATTTCACATGGCACAGAGGGTCACAATTTCTAGACAAAGAACAATTTTAACTATCGCACATGCAGAAACCATAATTTGCACAATATATCATGCAAAATATAGAAGATGAGCAATAAACTTTAAAAAATTCCACAAGAATCTCCTCAATCAATCTCAAGAAGCCAACTTCAAGCAAAAATCCACCTCCAAGAGCAATTTCACCATAGATCTACATTTCGTGCAAGTAGAAAATAGGCAAAATCTAATGCACACTTCTCAAAGAGAGAGAAGTGTGACTATGAATGATGACGAAATGTGAATAAGGCCCCTCTCTATTTATATAAGGATAACCAAGCCTGATTATATTAATTTTAAAAGAAAACCACTAAAAGTGTTTACCTAAGCATTCAACTAGATCAAAGTTCACAAGTTGACCTTGAAATAACTCGAGAATATAACAAAATGCCAAAAATATCCGACACTTGTCGCAGAAAAGGAGTCTCCACCATTACATCATCATACAGAATATGCAGTAAGGCAACAAAGAACTAAGACAAGGGTCCAAGAGTGCTCCTTACTCCAAGAAAGTCCTCAATTGCATGCATACATCTCCAAATGGTGCCTCCACCACCATGACATCACCCAATAGAATCCTCACTCTTTGCAAACATGTGGGAGTGAAGTGGCACCTCCAAAAGAAAGCATTGGCATCAAATATCGATGTATTGTCCCTCCCATGTCATCTCAGTGATAGCCATCCCCATCTAAGCTTTGTAATAAGGTATCATCCAATAAACAATGTCAAGGCAAGGTTTAGGGCATCTTGGGTCCATCTAGGTACATCAACAGAAACTCCAATGCCTAGTATTTCAAGCTCAGTGCTTCAGCATCTGGAGTATTATTAAGAGGCTCTATATCATGTGGAATTTGCTCAAGGATGAATGCTCATCTCTAGGGCGGAAATGTTGGGGCCACAAGGTTAGTTTGCTTTGGTTCTCGTCTCTCTCATTTATGGCACTTAGGTTAGTTATCTCATTAAAGAGATTGATCTAGACACCTTCCTCTTAGTGTATTGCATAGGGTTTCCCAAAATGAACTTACCTAAAACCCAACTATTAGTCACATTAATATTTATTGTCCCTAAACTTCTCATTAGGTTGGAGCTATTGTCAAAGATAGTAAGAAAATACTTCTATCTCCTATTCCCTTGTTCATCATTCTTGTTCTCTCGTAGTCTCCCTATGTCAGTTCTCTCTCCTTCTTGCCACGCGATTTCTCTTCCTACTTGCACCTACCCTGACCATTTTGAGCCAACCCATTCCTTCCCCTCTCTTGTCTTGTCGTGCCCCATGATGTGTTATTCACCTTACTCTTCTTCTCCTTCCCTTACCCATTGAATGTTGAAGGAAAACCTTGCCTTCTAGTCCTAACCTTTCTCTAGTGGCTTCTGGATTTTACTAGCTTCATAAGGTTTCCATAATTAATATGCTTTACAAAGTTGAGTGAAGCTTCATTTTGGGATGTGATCATTGTTAAACACCCCTAGGCCTCTTATCTATCACATTTCTCAAGAAATTAATTGCACTCCCATTCATAATTTTTCTCATCAACCCTTTCTCCTTTACGTTCCTTTCCTTCCTAATCCACTTGGTGAAAACCTCCTTCTGTAGCATCTCCCTTTATTTCATTTTGGGCACCCCTTTCCTAGGTAGATTACTACTAATGGGTCTCTCTAGGTCATTCTCTCGGTTAGGGCTCAACTCAAGAAGACTTCTCCTTTAATGGGACCAATCACCTTGCCTCTCCTTTTCCTAGTGGGGAGTTTGGTCTTGGTTGTCACATCCCATAGACTGCATCGATGGGCTCATTTCCTCAATTCCTCCTTCCACTCGGCTCTTGCGTTCCCTAGTTCAAAACTAGCATTGTTACCATTTTCTACTTTTCGTCACTATTTAAGCTCCTGAGTTGTTGATTCACACCTCTTTGGTTTAGTTTTTCAGTCCTAGCTTGACTACCTCTCACATCTATTTCTTCCACTAGTTCATCCCTACCTTCATTGCCTCTCCTTCCTTCTCTTCTTCTCACCTTCACTCGCTTCTTAGACTTCATTGATATTTTCTATTGTTAACGCCCCTAGACCTCGTGGTAACAAGAGATTGGCCACCACTCTTACCTTAGCATCCTGACTCCAACTATTTAGTGGTATAGTGAACCACAAGGGAGGCTTTTCTACATATGGATGACCTAGAGGATATTCAACAAGGAGGGTTTAATGTGATGAAAATGTCTAATCATTTTGATAGGGTACTAGTGGAGTCAGAAGGGTTAAGATAGCATTTTCCAAAGCACAAGTACTCCATCCGTAGACCATTGCAGCAATTGAGAGTTTAATTATTGGAGGGTTTCAAAATCTGGAGTATTGTTAAGAGGCTCTATATCATCTGGAATTTTCTCATGGATGAATGCTCATCTCTAGAGGGGGAATGTTGGGGCCACAAGGTTAGTTTGCTTTGGTTCTCGTCTCTCTCATTTCCAGCATTTAGGTTAGTTATATCATTGAAAGAGATTGATCTAGACACCTTCCTCTTGGTGTATTGTATAGGGTTTCACAAAATGAACTTATCTAAAGCCAAACTATTAGTCACATCAATATTGATTGTCCCTAAACTTCTCATTGGGTTGGAGATATTGTCAAAGATAGTCAGAAAATACTTCTATCTCCTATTCTCGTGTTCATCATTCTTGTTCTCTCTTAGTCTCCCTATGTCAATTCTCTCTCCTGCTTGCCATGTGATTTCTCTTCCTACTTGCACCTACCTTGACCATTTTGAGCCACCCCATTATTTCCCCTCTCTTGTCTTTTCGTGCCCCATGATGTGTTATTCAACTTACTCTTTTTCTCCTTCTCTTACCCATTGAATGTTGAAGGAAAACCTTGCCTTCTAGTCCTAACCTTTCTCCAGTGGCTTGTGGATTTTACTAGCCGCATAAGGTTTCCATAATTAATATGCTTTACAAAGTTGAGTGAAGCTTCATTTTGGGATGTGATCATTGTTAAACACCCCTAGGCCTCTTATCTATCACATTTCTCAAGAAATTAATTGCACTCCCATTCATACTTTTTCTCATCAACCCTTTCTCCTTTCTGTTCCTTTCCTTCCTAATCCACTTGGTAAAAACCTCCTCCTATAGCATCTCCCTTTGTTTCATTTTGGGCACCCGTTTCCTAGGTAGATTACTACTAATGGGTCTCTCTAGGTCGTTCTCTCGGGTAGGGCCCGATTGTTAAATTGGAAACTAGGGCCAAACTCCATGTGCGTCATCTTATTCATGGCTGATAATATTTTTATTAGATTCCTCTCGTCGAGAGGTGTAGGATTGATCTAAAGATCATCCGATTCCGATAAGTATTTCTGGAGATATGAATTTATTTTGATTATGGAATAATTATCAAGCCAACCAGCAACTCATGTAGGCTCAAAAACCCAATAGTCGTATCTATTCAATCATCAACAGTTGTGTATAAATACAAGAGGTATTTTCCTCATTTGGACTCACTCAACTCATCACATCTCTCTTTCTCTCTTGCGCAGAAAAGAGGCTCTTCTCCTACTGCGCAGAAAGAGACTCTTCTCTCACACGTGTGGAAGGAAGGTGCAGAATTTAGGGCTGCAAATGCAGATCAGAAGTTTGACCAGCGTTGACCATCAGACTCCCTCCTCAGAACTGCATTGTAGGTGAATCTGGATCTCCTCTGAAGGCCGCATTTTTTGGTGAAGGAATCAAGCCGATCCGATGGTCAGTTTGCAAGATATTGTCTGTCCTAGTTTGGCTGATATAGGGTTTGCTGCTGCTGATGTAAATCAGATTTATGTACTATTTCTCTCTGCTGAATTATTGAAGATAAAGGAAGATTTGATCAAAGGGTTTGTCCACATTGGAGTTTGTCCCTGGCTAGCCGCCACATCTTGTGTCTCTCGTCTTGGCTTGTTTTCTGTTTATCTTTTAATGTTCTATCTGCACTTTACTTTATGTACATGTGATTGCTAATCTGTGGATAATAATAAGAAAGATAAGTAAACTGCTATAAGCATAGAACATACCATAACTTAACATGGTATCGGAGTTGAGGTGAAGACAAAGCCCGAGCAAGAGCAAGAGCAATCACTGAAGAGAATATTGGCAAGGCTATCCTAAAAGAACTATGGGGTCCTCAACGCTCTTCCCTACCGAAGACAAGCTCCGTGAGAAGTCTAACTATCACGGATGGAAGATGTCTCTCGATCTAACCTTAGAAGAACAAGGAGTGTTGGACCATGTGAGAGGCAATATTGTTGAGCCTCCATCAAATGCACCCGCTGCTACCAAGAACAAATGGAAAACCAATGAAGTCAAAATAAAGAAGATCATATGGGACTCTATCCACAAGCACTTTGTGGCCTACATCTCCGACCTGAACACCTCCAAGGAAATCTACGATAGACTGGTGAATTTATTTAAAGTTAATGATGCAAATCAAGTTTTGTTTCTTAGAAATAAGCTGAAGGAAATTAAGAAGGGAAAAGATGAGAGTATGCAAGCATACTTCTTAAGAATCACCGATATCAAGAACGATCTCCTATCTATTGGGGAGATTATTACTGATAGGGAAATGGCACTCACGACTCTTGGAGGATTACCATCCGAATGGTACGTGTTCAGGAATACTCTTCTCAACAATAATGTAATTCCTGGTTTCGAGGAATTAATGGGAAGATGCATTCAAGACGAAACAAGGATAGAAGAGAAAGAAATGCCCATGCCCAAAGGTCCTCCTGCTACCTTTTCTTCTCATGCTAAGAAAAGAAATAATTCTGGGACTAAATAAAAAAGAAAGGTTGGACCTAAGGGTGGAAGAAAAGGGCGATGTTACATTTGCGATAAAGCATGTCACTACGCAAGAGAATGCCCTGATAGAAGGGACTCACACCGAGACGATGATCAAAATCCCTCTCATGACAATCAAAGGATTGGCAAATCTAATAGCAGAGGTAAAAGGAGTGCTGGAAATCAAGGAAGAGGACAATCATTCAAGAAGGCTAGAAATTCTAGGTATGAATCTAACACTGTTGACAATAAGCAGGATGAATATTATCTACCAGTTGCTCTATCTACCTCTGCTCCTTCAAACTCGTTGGGAGTTTGGCTTATTGATAGTGGTGCCTCAAGGCACTTCACTGGTTACAAAGAAGTTCTCCATAATCTGATAGAGAAAGAAACTAATCTGGAAATTATCCTTGGAGATAATATGAAATATCCTGTGAAAGGTGTAGGCAATGTCTCTCTTAAATTGAATCAAGGTAATACAATCCATTTATAGGATGTATTATATATACCTGACCTCAAAAAGAACTTGGTGTCCATCTCGTTAATGGAAGACAAAGGCTACAAGGTGACCTTCAGTGATGGCAAGGTACGTGTATGGAAAAACAATGTTAAAGATGCCTTTACTCTTGGGTTTCGAGTTGATTCATTATATTAGGTCGAAGGAATTCCACTAGGTGTCATGTCGTGTGACACATCTCAAGCCTTGATCGAGAATCAAACCGAAAAGAGGATCAAGATCTTAAGGACTGATAATGGAACTGAATATGAAACTAACGAGTTTTATGACTTTTGTAAAGAGGCTGGCATTAAGAGGGAGACTACTACGCCATATACTCCTGAACAGAATGGTGCAGTGGAAAGGAAGAACCGTACGATTGTGGAAGCTGTCCGTGCCATGCTCCATGATCAAAGACTTCCGAAGTTTCTATGGGCCGAAGCTGCAAACGTCGTTGTATATGTACAAAACTGATACCCTCATCAAGCATTGGGTTCCAAGACTCCTGAAGAAATGTTCACTGGTAAGAAACCTGACGTATCTCATTTTAGAATTTTTGGAAGCCCTGTATATTTTCATGTGCCAAGAGAGAAAATGAATAAATTGGGTGCATCTAGAAAGAAAGGAATCTTCGTGGGCTATGGTGAAAATACTAAGGGCTATAGAATCTATGTAGCCGGTCAAAGGGAAGTCGTGATTAGTCATGATGTCACCTTTGATGAAGATATGGCTCTCAGCAAGGTGGACAATCTTTTGACTTTGAGGAGCTCTCAAGAAGCCGACACTAGGGAACCTAAAGAAAAGGATGATGAAACAATGCCTGATGTGGAAGAACCCATGGATGCTATTGATCCACCTGAGCCTTCCTCTTCTAGGAAGAGGCCCTCTTGGCTTAGGGAGCTACTCGATGATGCTGAAGGACACACTGCACCTCGAGGAACCTTCCGTGAAAATAAGAAACCTAACAGGTATCAGGGATACCTAACCATCGTGAGCACGATCATACAAAATGAGCCTTCATCATTCTCAGATGCTATCAAGCATCAAGTACGGAAGGATGCTATGACCAAAGAATATGAATCTATTATGAAGAATGATGTCTGGGAAGTAGTTCCCAAACCCCAAGACAAGACAGTTGTCACTTCTAAATGGCTTTACAAGATAAAGTATGCAACAGATGGAAGTACAGAAAAATATAAGGCTCGTTTTGTCGCTCGTGGCTTCTCCCAAAAGGTAGGTATAGATTATGATGAGATATTTGCACCTGTTGCCAGATATACCACCATCCGCTTGATCATAGCCCTTGTGGCTTCACAAGGATGGAACCTACACCAGATGGATGTCAAGACTACGTTCTTGCATGGTTGATTAAAGAATAGGTCTACGTGGAGCAACCTAAAGGATTTGAGATCTATGATCGAAAATCTCATGTATGCAGGTTGAAGAAGTCTTTCTATGGTTTGAAGAAAGCACCCTTAGCATGGTATGAGAGGATCGACAGCTACTTGATGAAGTTGGGATTCACTAGGAGCGAAGCCGACCCTAACCTCTACTTTAAGGTTGAGGATGAAAAACCCCTCATTTTAGTATTGTATGTGGATGACCTCTTCCTAACAAGTGCAGACCCTCTCATTCACAAATGTAAGAGGGAGTTGGCTTCTAAATTTGAAATGAAGGACCTAGGACTGATGCACTATTTCCTAGGACTTGAAGTTTGGCAGGAGCCAAGGGAAATTTTCCTATCTCAAGGAAAATATGTGGTGAAGATATTGGAAAGATTCGGTACGGTAGACTGCAAGCCTGTAACTACCCCGATGGAGCTTGACTCCAATAAGTTAAGCAGTAATGCTGCTGGACCTGTTTTACGAAATGCTACTGAGTATCGACAACTCGTTGGAGCATTAATGTTCTTAGTGAACTCCCGTCCAGATATATGCTTTGCAGTCAACACATTAAGTCAACATATGGTTGAACCTCATCACATACATTGGATTGGTGCCAAGAATCTATTAAGATATCTTCGTGGCACAATTACATATGGGCTAAGATACACTGCCGAAGATGTGAGACTACTTGGATACACAGATGCTGATTGGGCAGGCAGTGTGGTGGATCGTAAGAGCACTTCTGGGTGTCGTTTCTCCTTGGGATTTGATTCAATATCCTGGATGAGTAGGAAGCAGAAGTTGGTGACTTTGAGCACCACCGAGGCAGAGTATATTGCTGCTAGCATGGCCTCCTGTGAGGCAGTCTGGTTGCGGAAGCTCTTTAGTGAGCTGTTTGGATTTACACTGGATACCACCGTGATCCTATGTGACAACCAGAGTGGGATTCGTTTGTCAGAGAATCCCGTATTTCATGATCAATCCAAGCATATCAATATCAGGTACCACTATATTTGAGATATGGTGCAGCGAGGAGCTACAAGGCTCCTACATATTGGTACAGATGAACAGGACACTGACATTCTGACAAAGCCTCTAGGAAAGGTCAAATTTTTGACTTTCCAAGAACGACTTGGTGTCATTTAGAAACCCTCTAATGAGGGTCCTGTATGATGTATGGAGCTCTTGTAGCTCCGGGGGGGGGTGCGGGGTACTTCTTGGAGCGACATATGACCACAGGGTAAAAGAATCAAAACTTTCCATGTATCACCCCGTGGCAACTATGTAGCAGGATTATTAGTTCTCCTGTGAGGTATGGATGATGTGTTTCTCCATGACGATTATGTAGCAGGATGATTAGTTCTCGTGTGAGGTCTAGATGATGTGTTCTCCATGATGATTATGTAGCAGGATGATTAGTTCTCCTGTGAGGTCTGGATGATGTGTTCTCCATGACAGTTGTGTAGCAGGATCATCAGTTCTCCTGTGAGGATAGGATTGATTAGTTCTCTTGTCGAGGCATCCTACCCATGTAGTTTGGGACTCATGGGAAGTACCTCTCATCTGATCAATGAGCAGGGAAATGAGGATAGGGATCATAGTAGTATCGATGGATGCATCGTTGTATCTACCATACTCCCTATGCTAGGATGACCTTCATTGATCTGGGATCAATGATACTGGTCTAGGACCAGTGGTAGGAGTTGTACCCACTATGACACTGACTTTGGTCCGGTTGAGGACTGGTCTGGGACAAGTGGTACACACCCTGAGACTGACTTTGAGTCAGTGGAAGATGATACTGGTCTAGGACCAGTGGTAGGAGTTGTACCCACTATGACACTGACTTCAGGTCGGTTGAGGATTGGTCTGGGACCAGTGGTACACACTCTGAGACTGACTTTGAGTCAGTATGATACATCCTCGATCATTTCTTCCTCTTCATAATTCAGACAAAGCAGAGCAGAGCAAAACAGAGCAGAGCAGAGCAGATCAGAACAGGGCAGAACAGAACAAAGCAAAGCAAGCAAGATAGACCAGAGCAGAGCAGGGGTCAAGTTGTACATGGTAGTGCATTTGATGGATGAATAGTAGTGACCGACAAACAGATTGTTGATGGAGTTCTCCCTAGTTGAGAGGGAGTGTTAAAATTGGCAACTAGGGCCAAACTCCATGTGGGCCATCTTATTATTGCTAATAATATTTTTATTAGATTCCTCTCATCGAGAGGTGTAGGATTGATCTAAAGATCATCCGATTCAGATAAGTATTTATGGAGATATGAATTTATTTTGATTATGGAATAATTATCAAGCTGACCAGCTACTCATGTAGGCTCAGAAGCCCAACAGTCGCATCTATTCAATCATCAACAATTGTGTATAAATACAGTAGGTATTTTCCTCATTTGGACTCACTCAACTCATCACATCTCTCTTTCTCTCCTGCGCAGAAAAGAGGCTCTTCTCCTACTGCACAGAAAGAGACTCTTCTCTCACACGTGTGGAAGGAAGGTGCAGAATTTAGGGCCGCAACTGCAGATCAGAAGTTTGACCAGCGTTGACCATCAGACTCCCTCCTTAGAACTATGCTATAGGTGAATCTGGATCTCCTTTGAAGCTGCATTTTTTGGTGAAGGAATCAAGCTGATCCGACAGTTAGTTTGCAAGATATTGTCTGCCCTAGTTTGGTTGATCTAGGGTTTGCTGCTATTGCCGATGTAAATCAAATTTATGTACTATTTCTCTCTGCTGAATTATTGAGGATAAAGGAAGATTTGATCAAAGGGTTTCCACACATTGGGATTTGTACCTGGCTAGCCGCCACATCTTATGTCTCTTGTCTTGGCTTGTTTTTTGTCTATCGTTTAATGTTCTATCTGCACTTTACTTTATGTAAATGTGATTGCTAATCTATGGATAATAATAAGAAAGATAAGTAAACTGCTATAAGCATAGAACATACCATAACTTAACACCAACTCGAGATGACTTCTCCTTTAATGGGACCAATCACCTTGCGTCTCCTTTTCCTACTAGGGAGTTTGGTCTTGGTTGTGACATCCCATAGACTGCAGCTATGGGTTCATTTCCTCAACCATTCCTCAATTCCTTCTTCCACTCGGCTCTTGCCTTCCCTAGTTCAAAACTAGCATCATTACCATTTTCTACTTTCCTTCACTATTTAAGCTCCTGAGTTGTTGATTCACATCTCTTTGGTTTAGTTTTTCAGTCCTAGCTTGACTACCTCTCATACTTATTTCCTCCACTAGTTCATCCCTACCTTTGTTGTCTCTCCTTCCTTCTCTTCTTCTCACCTTCACTTGCTTCTTAGACTTCATCGATATTTTCTATTTTTAACGCCTCTAGACCTCGTGGTAACAATAGATTGGCCACCACTGTTACCTTAGCATCCTGACTCCAACTATTAAGTGGTATATTGAACCACAAGGGAGGATTATCTACATATGGATGACCTAGAGGATATTCAGCAAGGAGGGTTTAAGGTGATGGAAATGTCTAATCATTTTGATAGGGTACTAGTGGAGTTAGAAGGGCTAAGATAGTCTTTTCCAAAGCACAAGTACTCCATCCCTAGATCACTTAAGCAAAGAAAAGGGTTGCTATAAGTTAGGGTTTGATAAATATTCAATGATAGGGAATTTGATGTCATATAACCATAAGAAACCATCTTACAATGACTAGTCAACAAAGGATCAAGACTATCAATTAGATATGCAAGGTTGAGGCCAAAACATGTAGAAAACAACAATATAGTGATGATGTTAGCACTAGAAATAGGGTTTTAACATGCAAAAATTGCTAGATGTGAAAATTCGGCAACCCGAATCCTATTGCAATAACTGGAAATAATTCTCCTAATTGTTAAATTAATTTTTAACAATTTATTTACTATTTTCTACAACAAATACTAAATCAATCACACTACAACCTACAAAATAAAATTGCGGAAGAAATAAATGCTAGAAGAAATGTTAGCACACACACATAAATTTACACAATTATTTTTGGAGCAATGTCCCTGGAAAAACACAACTTGGAAAAACTGTTGCAGCAGTTGAGGGTTTAATTATTATGCAGCAGTGAAATAATGTGAGTGCAACTCGATGCTGAAACTGGCAATCCTACAGAGGAAAAATGGTAAGAAAATATAGTGAGCAATTTCCTCACTCCATAGGAAAATTCAGGCTCTCGCCTTAGCTCAAATTGAGCCCACCAAACTGGATCTGTGCAGTCAGTCTCATAGTTGCAGGAATCGCC
>APFE030290010.1:0-17194 GCA_000404065.3 Pinus taeda
GCTTGCGAGAAGCCAAGTTTTCCTGTGAGCATCTAGGAGGATTGTACTGAGAGCTGGCTATCTGTGAGGCCTAAGGCTTTGTATAATTCTGATGTATTTCCACCTTGTATGATAATACAAATAGTGGGGTTTCTAGCTGAGGCTTTCCCATGCTTATTTTCTGTGTTTCACGTGCATTGATTCTTCTTCTTCTAATTATATGTGTTCAGGTTGATCTTGCTCAATCTTTAAGCTTCTGCAAAGTAAATTAATAGTAGAAGTAAGTTATAGTATTTCTCTTTGGTATATTGCATTATCAGGTTAATCTATAGTTAGATTTTCTACATGGTCTTAGAGGTAGATTTGTAGAGAATTTGATGACTTTCTACATGGTATCAGAGCTAATTTTATCACAGTTGTGAACATTATATGGAGAAGTGAATTCGAAGTTTGAAGTTCGGGATTACAGGTGCAAATAGAATTCATATCATACTTCAATTAAGATGGGACATTATGCAACTAATTTCCCATCGAAGAAGTCCAAGAAGGGATCCTCACAAGAATTAGAAGGTGAGGCATTAGCCTCTCAGTTTGAAATGGACTTTAGCCTCATCGCATGCATGGTGTTAACCATGATGGGTTGTGTTTGGTAACTTGACAGTGGAGCCTCAGTCCACATGATCGACGATAAAAGTTTATTCAGTGCCTTGGAGGAGAAAGAACTCAAGAAGCACATCAAGATGGGTGACGACGAAAGATATAGTGTTTCAGGAGTGGGCATGGTTTCTTTTTAGAGGGAGCATAGACCTCTTATCACCTTGGCAGATGTGAAGTATCTGCCTGGACTGAAGAAGAACTTGGTATCAGTTGTGATGTTGGACGACAAAGGTTATGATGTTGTCTTCACTAAAGGAAAGGCATTCCTTAGACACATCATCACAAGATAGGTGAAACAGATCGGTTCATGAGTCAAGAACCTATATGCTCTTGAGGTTCAAGATGCATGTAAAACCTTGAGGAGCAAGGAAAATGTTAGAGACTTGGTGGTTGAGAGGGAGAGTAAATTACCCCTCAACATGCAGTCCTAGAAGAAGTCCCAGACAATTGTGGAGGAGCCACAATTGGAGAAGTGGGCAGAGGGATCACATGCAACCATACCTCAAGGTGTGAGGTGGGGAAATGTGAAGTGATAGTCTTAAGAAGGTTGAAATTTGGCAGGGATGATTGAGAGGTTTTATCTCATGGATCATACCTTGCTACGAGATCCCAAAGTACACAGTAGCGGGAGGAATCAGTGGGATTGATGCAGTCAGAGATCAAAGTGACAGATGCTAGAGTAGTAAGATATTGAAGAGCGCAGAGAAGGATTGACAACAATGCAGAAAGGCAGAGTCAGCAGAAGCACAAAGTTTTCAGTTGACAAAGGTAATAGCAGTCAGAGACTTTGATGACAGATGCATCATACTGATTCAGGTTGGATGTTTTTTTGTTTCTAGAGTTGTTGGAGACACAACACTCGGGAGAAGTGTTGCATGTAGAACATTCCAAAGGTTAAGGATCAGGATCGATTTGAATTCCTTTCTTGTTGAGAGGGAGTGTTGAAAATAGCAATAAGAAATGATAAAGATAAAGTTCAAAAATTCCAATTTTAATTTGTCCTTGAATTAAAACTGTGAATTAAAATCGAATTTAGTCTCACCGGTTGCTTGGAAATAATTAATTAATTCATTATGGATTAATTAGTTGGAGAAATTCAAGTTAGAAGTCTTTATGAAGTCATGCAAGAGTTATCCCTTAATTAAGGAGATTATTCCTTAATTAAGGAGATAAAATTGAGTTATATTTGAGTTGTAATTAGTTAGCTTACTTTACTGAGTTAAGTCCAGTTAAATTAATTCCAAATTGTTTGAGGAAATAATTGTGAGTTATCAGTTAGTTGATGCATGCATGCACTCAACCAGTGTACCCCAGATAACTAAAGATTCCCTCATCAGAAACTCATGCATGTCTATTATGAGAAATACCCAGTTTAGCTAAATGTCAAGAATAATGTACTATTAGTTGCATGTGTTTTCCTATAGAGGAAACCCATGCTTGCAGTCAAGGTAAGGTTCCTTGAGGATTGTGTAGTTCTGACAGTGTGTTAGAGCAGTGTGTGAGAGGAGTGTTCCACTGGGTGAAGGAGATCATCCCAGAGGAACTGCGTAAGGAAATAGGAGCTTGGAGGGAAGAGGCGAAGGCTTGTGAGAAGCCAAGTTTTCCTGTGAGCATCCAGGAGGATTGTACTGAGAGCTGGCTAGTTGTGAGACCTAAGGCTTCGTATGAATTTGACGTATTTCCCCCTTGTATGATAATACAGATAGTGGGGTTTTTAGCTAAGGCTTTCCCCTGAGTATTTTCTGTGTTTCATGTGCATTGATTCTTCTTCTTTTGGTTATATGTGTTCAAGTCGATCTTGCTGAATCTTTAAGCTTCCACAAAGAAAATCGATATTAGAAGTAGGTTATATTATTTTTCTTTTGTATATTGCATTATCGGGTTAATCTACAGTATGATTTTGTACATGGTCTTAGAGGTCGATTTGTAGAGAATTTGTAGAATTTCTACACAGATAACTAATTTACCATTAATTTCTTTAACTCCTCATCTAATCAATGCATCATCACTTCATTATTAATTCATTAAGTAACAATAAATATCATATAGATCATTAAAAAACATGAAACATATCAACACACATGAACACCATGATTTTAAGTGGAAAGCCAATGTGGGAGAAAAGAACTGTTGTTGATATCTTTGTATTTTCCTTTTATTGTGAAAGAAAAAAATTTACAATCTTGTACTAGTGCAAACTCTAACCAGTACGCAGGCTCCCACCTGCAGAAGGCTACAACCTTATCTCATTCTCCAACATCTACTGGAAGGGAGCTACAACACCCTGAGGTCTTATCATAAGGTGGATCCTAATGGCTTTCTGAAGGATGCTACCCTTAACTCCTTATGGAGCACTTTTCATAATGTTTCAAAATGGATCCACCTATCAAACCATCATCAAACGAACCTGTAGGCCACCTTTCATCAAATTTTCAAACTGAAACATTGAATCTAAGACATTGTCACACTATAAATCAACTGAAATTATGAATTATTAAGACATTAAATGCATAACCCAATTAAAAACAATAAATATCATATTTTATACATGATTGTACTAAATAACACCTGCTTATATACATGCTTTCTCTATATAATAACTGTGTATAGTTCTCAGAATACTAAACACTCAAATCATAAATCACTAAAACATTCATAGACCATTTCACCAGCTGCTAATCATGCAATAAATCATAGATTTCTAAACCAATTACAAATCATACATTTTGTCCGATTAAACTTGAACAATTCAACCAAGTCACTTCAATCATAATAAATACATGATCGAAAAACAGTAGCAAGTAAATGAATCATCAAATATAAACATCAATCATCAAATCTATAAACATTTATTAACAGATCAAAACCTATTTTATGTACACAACCTTCATAAGGAATTTCAGTGTATGTACATGCTTACCATGCACAACACTAGTGTAAAGATCTACACATACTGAACAATTATTTCACAGAATATATACACAACCCTTCAAACGTGGATCCACGTATGTACATGATTATGACCAAACATGCCTACGTATAGATCTGAAAACTTTTTCTGCAAACACCGTTTCGCTTTCTGCAACCTTGACTATTAATGCTACAAAATTATGAATAAGTTGTTTAATCATAACATTATAGTTTCATTAATATGAAACATTTGTAGAAAGTAAAGAAACTAAGCATACATGTCAATATGTTTCAGATTTGAGCCTTCTCCTTGTTCTATGGTACACACCTGTTTCATACCAAATCATTCGTAGACAACAAAATACTTGCACACATGACACCTCGATCTCAATCTCCTTATATATCTTTAGCCTTAGTCAATACCTTAGGTCAATCCCTTAGTAATTATGTCGGTATTCTTTGAATGATGAATAATTATTGATGCAATCATTACTATGGGCCAATAACATGGTAAACGGCCCTACTATTCGAGTTAGCATGGTGCATTATTTTCACATGACTTTTCATCACAATACCCACATATGTACACAACCCCTCTGCATAGCATCTACGTATGCTTTCCCAAACTTCATATTCAACTTCCATTTTTCTTTGATTTTCCATGTCTTTGTTCATAATTTTTGTAGCATTAGTTTCATCTTGCATTGCCATCCTCTTGATATCGATATCAAGTAGGTTTCCATCAAGGACAACACATTAGCCATAATGTCAACAATTCCACGTAGTTAGAAAATCTCCTTCATAAAAATGCTTCCAATCTGAGCAGTTCCAAAGGTAGATTGTATTGTTATAAAGTGTGTTTCCTTACTTAGGGTTTCTACTACCACGTTAATGAAATCATGTTGTCACCTATTTTTTGGTAATACTGTGATAAAATTGAGCGAGACCACTTCCCATTTCCATTTAGGAATGGCTAGTGGATTTAATAGTCTTGTTGGATGTTGGTGTTCTACCATCACTTGCTAACATTCTAAGCATTTAGACAAGTATTATTTTGCTTATTTCTTCATACCACGCCAGTAGTATTCCTTCCTTTGTGTAGTTATCATCTTTTGATATCATGGGTGTCAAACGTACAGTTTCTTATGATATTCATATAATATTATCTTCTTTAGATAACATACATTCGGAACATACAATCTATTTATGTAAGTTAGCAATTTTTAACCTGGAATTTCAGTTTCCTGTAATTTTTGTTGAATTCCGAGATAGTTAAAATCTTCCTGTATTAAATTTATGATCTATTCCATGAAATCTGTGCTAACACTGTTAACAAATATTCTCATTAGAATATGCGCATGTCTACTTAAAGCATATGCTATTTTATTTACTTTTCATTTTATGTGTTTAATATCAAATTCGAATTCACTAACAAAAGGCATCCATCTCACTTGTCTAGCATTAGGATTTGGTTTACTGAAAAAACATTTCAAGCTAATATGATATGTTACTAAGGTGAATTTCTTCCCTAGTAGGTAGTGTCTCCACACTTTTAGGGCATGTATTACAACATATAGCTGTAAATCATTTACTGCATAATTCTTTTCATGTGCTTTTGGTTTCCTCGACTGTAGTATACATAAGGGAGATAATATGGGGTACAGAGGGAGGTACCCAAGGGAATAATGTAATAATGAAATGGGCCATAGTAATAAATAAGGTGGTTAACCCGTATCATATAAGGGACCACAAATAGTTAGCAATAATGTAATAAGCCCATGGTATTAGATAGATGGTATTGAGGGAACCATGGTAATGACCCATGGTATTGTAATGTATGGGGCCTATATAGAGGCTAGAGACTCCCCATTGAGAGATTTCAAGGAATATTGTATGAACAGGCATATGGCTTGTGGAATGTTTTCCTTCCTTAAGAAGTGAATGTATTGTGTTGCCCTACCTTAAGGGTTTGATATCAATAAAGTGAAGCACCGATCTATATTCAGATCTTGTTATTTCCTTGGTTTATGTATATTTTCATATATTTCCAGATCAGATCTATAACAAGTGGTATCAGAGTACTTTCCTGGGCAAAACATAATATTTTTTTTTTTTGCAGGAATTTTTTGGGTGGCGAGTTTACAGATCAGATTTGTATGTCTAGTACAAAATTTTCCGAATCTAATTGCAAATCTGAGTTGTTGGTGAAAAAATACCCAATTTGAAAAAAACAATCAGCCGAATCAGAATCCAGATAACGGAGATACCGCTGACTTAAAAATAAGCTATGTTGCAGACATTTTACGGGGCGACAAGTTTGCAGATCCGATCTGTACATTCTTGTGAAAAAATTTCAGAATATAATTGCAAATCTAGGTTGTTGGTGTAAAAATACCCAATTTGAAAAAAAAATCAGTCGAATCGGAGTTCGGATGAGGGAGATATTGTTGATTTAAAAATCAGTTGGGTTGCAGACATTTTTCGGGGCGGTTAGTTTCCGGATCAGATCTGTATTTTTTGGTGCAAAATCTATAGAATCTAATTGTAGATCTGAGATTTTTGTGAAAAATACCCAAGTTAAAAAAAAATCAATTGAATCGGAGTCTGGATGAGGGAGATATCGCTGATTTAAAATCAACTCTTTTTTCAGAATTTTTTTGTGACAGTGGGACAGTTGCATCACGAATCAGAAATTCCAGTGCCTAGATTGAGATTTCTATCACATGAGAAGATGCAGAATGGTTGTTGCATTTCTGAAAACAGGTCATAATAGGGATTCTAAGTAATATTGACTAAATTGTGACAATTTCAAATTTTCGCCAAATAAGTGCTTTTTTTTCCCAAACCCTCTTCATGGGGATTCTATATTTTATAGGAAAAGATAATGGTCCTACTATTGAAGAATACATAAAAGCAAAAAAATCATTATGGGCACAACATTGGAGATTTTGGGTAGTGGTTAATTTTTTAGATGAGGCGGCCATATGGTGGGAATTACTTAACAAACAAAAGTGTTCCAACCTGCTCGATGAAGAATTTGAAAAATTCCTTTTAGACAGATGGTCTCATGCTAGAAAACAAGATAATGAGAAACATGTGGGGTTATTTTCTACTAGTATCTGCTTACTACAGGTTTATGGATATATTCAGAAGGAGAAGATCATTGTGTATATAAATCCTAGTTGCAAGCAAAATCTTATAAATGTCAATTTGGCAAAAAAATTGCAAGTTCCACCAAAAGAAATGGAGCACACACAAGTTAATAATCAGGAGGTGCAAGTTTATAAAGATTTGAATATTTCTATGGACATGTATGTATTGCATTCTGATTTTTATGCTTCAGATATGGCTAATGTGGATGTTGTTTTGGGATACCCTTGGATGGAATCGATGGGTACTATCAATATTAATGTGCAAAACAAATTCCTAAAAATCTGGTATAAAAAGAAGAAAATTACATTATAGAATATTTCCATCAATAAACATGTCAAGGAGGCTAAAGTAGAAGATGTTCCAGGGACTGACACATCAACTGATGAGACCTTGATGGTCGACAACCACACACAAACATCAAACCATGTACAAGAAAAATAGGGAGAATCCAAGGAGGCTAAAACAGAAAATATTACAGGTACTAATACATCAAATGAGGACTTAGTGGTTGAAGTAATATTGGAAGATAAGAAACAATAGCATGCACCACAACATGTACCAACTACCAATCAGGCTCCATTAGGTGGTGAACTAAAGAAAAATATATTGTTGGTTAAAACTTCAGCATATCACCACCATGGGTCATTACCATGCTTCCCTCAATACCATCTATTTAATACCATGGGCTTATTACATTATTACTAACTACTTGTGGTCCATTACATGATACAAGTTAACCACCTTATTTATTACTATGGCCCATTCCACTATTATATTATTTCCTTCAGTACCTCCCTCTATACCCCATATTATCCCCCCTAGGTATACTACAATGACTCACAAGCCACTACTAAATTTTCTTGCATCAAAACCCCTATAAACCTTCAAGCAATCATATGCGTATATAACAAATTCTTTATCTGGTTGTGCAATTTTTAAAATATGGGCCACTATAAGAAAATGTTTTAATTTATACATTTTGTTGTCCATTCAAACTTTGTTCCTTTGTTTTGTAATGATTTGATAGGGTAGTCTAGTTTGGAGAACCCTTATTTGAATCTTTGGTAATAGCCTGTGATTCCCATGAATGACTAGACAATTGACACATCCTTAGGTGCAATCCAATTCAAAATAGCCCTGACCTTCTCAAGATTAACAAAAAGTACCTCTTTCGAAATAACATGGCCGAGGTACTATATTTTGTCCATGTAAAACTCACATTTACTAAATTTAGCATATAACTTATGTTCTCTTAGAGTTTGCAGTACTAATCTCAAATCTTCGTTGTGTTCTTCTTCATTTTTGGAATATACCAGAATGGCATCTATAAATACCGACACGAAATTATCCAGATGCTTCTTGAGTACATTGTTCATCAAGCACATAAATGGTGTTCGTGCATTAGTTAGGTCAATTAGTAACACTACAAATGCGTAGTGACCATATCTGGTTCAAATGGTTGTCTTATAAATCTCCTTAGCTTTTTATTCTAAGTTGGTGATAGTTGGTCCTTCATTTAATATTTGAGAATATGGTTGCCCCCCTTATTTAATCGAACATGTTATTAATATGGTACAACGGGTATTTACATTTAATGGTTAACTTGTTTAATTGTCGATAATCTATGCACATTCTAAATGTGCAATATTTTTTCTTAACAAATAATAGAGAAACCTCGACGGTGAGACACTTGGTCTAATATAGCCCTTATCTAGTAGTTCTTGCAACTTCATCTTGAACAAATAACCAAGCATAAGCTTTAGAATTATGGAAAGGGCTAAGGATAGCTATGACAAAAGGGATGTGACAGATCTTGTTTTTGGAAACTCTATGATAACAATACAAAGATTTCATCAATCCAAAATATCTCACACAATGATCGGGCTCCACTAATTGCAAGATTATGGTTGCAGGTCCAAAAAATTGATTCGATCACCTTTTATCATATAAAAAAGAAAAAAATTCAATAGTTGATGAGCAGCCCAATAAGGGAGCAGGACTAGCAGAAGGAGTCCTTGCCCAAGAACATAATGTTACTTCCATAATCCATATTCCATGAATATAAAGTGTCGTTCAATAACAATGTAAGGCTTATTAAAAGGCTACCTAAATGCATCACCTAGATCGCGAGCACAATAATGGAAGGCACTAACCCCATATTATTAATAGGATAGATGGATCAAGTGTTGAGCATGAATTCTAATTGGGAAGAATCTCGCAAGAGGGGAAGTAGGACAAGGAATATCATGTGAATTGACAGATGGAGGTCAAAGCAAAGAAACATTAAATTGACTATGATGGATAGGCAATCCAAAACGCCATTAGTATTAACCCACTCCAGTACGATCATAACTAGAAGTTGGATGAAGGATCTTATGCAGAGATATAGTGGATCGATGATGCAGATACTCGATAGAAGCATTAAATTTGAAGCAATGGAAGTAAGTGTGACGGAAGAAGGCACTCAACATTTTAAAAGATGGGTTTCATCTTTGAAATACACAATGTTACCTATTAAAGTCACACTCGCTCGTATCATGGCCCTTTGAGTTAAGATACTAGTGGTAATGGCAGCAAGACTCATCTGACGTCCATGTTGGATGCAATCTTAGCCATCGTGTCAAAACATGGGGAACATATTACTCTAGAAATGAGGTCTCACTTCACGCTGCTCAAATAAGAAATGAATGATTTGGGAAAAGTAATAGAGTGTCATTAGCTCATGATGGAGAGCGTGGCGGTGACTATGCAAGCATCTGGTGAACAAGAGGAAATGGAAGCATGTGGTTCAACAATTTAATTATGTTTTGAATGTTATGTCTATTTGCTAATATATAATAAATTATGTAAGAATTTTTGCATGTAAAAGACTATGTAGACATAGATTGCTTAGTGATTAGTATTAATCCTCAACTATAGAAGAACTACCTCTATAGGTGAAGGTTTTGACCTATAATCCAAATTGAATTAATATAATCTAACCGTTTCTATATATATTAACATTTTATCAAATATTTAAAAATAAAAATTTAAAATTAATTATTTTACTCCTTTATTATTATTAAAAAAAAAAAAAACTGAATTTAAAATTATAATATAAATGCCATTATAATTATCTTTAAAAGATTATTTAAAAATAAACCAACTTTTTGATATTTATTAAATTAAAATATGAAATTGAAATTTATATATATTACTTTATTTCATTTAATATATATACATTTGTATTTTTTTTAAATATAAAATTGAAATTTATATTTAGCTTATGTCATCCAATATATATACATTTGTATTTATAAAAAAATAGACTGTGTAAATAGAGTATTTAATAACTAGCTTGGCGATGACCATTAAATAGTAATAATATTATCACCACTAATAAGTTCGATGTCAATTACGTGTTGGATCGAAAAATACGTCCCGGAGGACGTCAACTTCCGGTGCTGGTTCAAGTAATTACTATTGTAATGATGAATGTTGGGTTTGGTAGGCAAGAAACCCGGACTTCTGCATTAAAATTGTATTAAAATTGTGTAGGGTTAAAATGTAATCCGGAATTATTTTAGGCAAGAGATAACCGGCATATTATAGGGTATTAAATGTCTGGCTACATGCATTTCTGTTAGCTTTTTAACGTGTGCGTGGTGATAGATAAATAAAAAATACGCACGCGTGTGTTAAAGAGTTAACGAGGGCGCATGTAGACGGCTATTTAATGTCTTATAGTATCCCCGTTAGCTCTTGCCATTACTTAGGGTAGTCATGCAAAACAGAAAATAATATAACCAGTAGGGAGTTGTCTATAGTGTGACTTTTTGGAGATTCCGGTGACGGAATCCCGCGGAATAAATTGAGGTTAAATCTTCATTTGTTGCAGTTAAAATGGTTTTTTAACTGCAGATTTGGATTCAGCACCTTGAAAAACCCCTGGGACCCTTTGATTGTGCAGAAACTAGCTATCAAACTTGCGATTCCAATAAATTGCTGCCCGATTTTGACCGGAAAAACCTGCCGGAAAGGCTTCCAAAAAGTCTCACTATAAACAACTGCTAACCAGTAGTACTTGTTCGGAAGACACATTTGTGAACTCTTCTGACGTTTTAGGTGGGATTAGTTTTAAATGTGATGTTTTAGAGTTTTTTTTGTTAATTTTTTTAGGCACGATGATAGATAAATAAAAAATAAAAAATATGCAAGCGTGTGTTAAAGAGCTAACTAGAACACATGTAGCCAGACATTTAATGCCTTATAGTATGCCCATTAGCTCTTGCCATTACTTGGTGTAGTCATCCAAAACAGAAAATAATATAACCAGTCGTACTTGTTGGGAATGGGTCCCAACCACACACATTTATGAACTCTTGTGACGTTTTCGGTGGGATTAGTTGAGTTTTTTTTGTTGATTTTTTTAGAATAAGTGAAGAATTATGGTAATTTTTTTTTAATATATATAATTTAATTTTCTTTAAAAATTTTTGGACCATTTTTAATTAATTTCTTTAAAAAGCAGACATCAGATTGCATACAATTCAATTTCAGAGCAATCCCGATGGAGACCGGTGCAGAAGAGGGCCAGGTGAAACTGCTAGATGGCAGTAGAAGTCCCTATGTGCTGCGGGTCCGCATAGCAGTTGCATCCATTATGAGTACATCGAAGAGAATATTCAAAATAAGAGCGAGGTGCTGCTGAAATCGAACCCTGTCCACAACAAGATTCCTGTGCTAATCCGCAATGGAAAGCCCGTTTGTGAGAAGATGCCGCTGTTAAGCGCATGGATGGATCGATTCTGTAAGGCCGATGGAGTGAAAGAAGTTATGCCGGATCCGGTCAAGTTGCTGGAATTTATATGTGCCATGAGAGTCAAATTTGCGTCGCTACGTGCTGCCAATCAACGGAAGTCATTGGGCTCAAGAGAAGGCTGTATTTAATTGGATGTTATCCTCCACATTGTTTTTCATTTTATGTTGTCATTTTGATTGATTGTATGTTTTTGAATGGCTGGTGTTCTATCTGTTTTCACTTTCTTCCATGTACTTCGATTTCAGGGGCAGCAAAAATTGCAGAAATGCAGAAAAAATTGCAGAAATGATTATAAGTCATTCCACTTTGATAAAATAGAGCAATACTATAATTGTGTTGCTTTCTAAATATAAATAATTTTTTTTTGTACAAAAGGACTGAGCAAATTTAACCATGAGATTTCAGATATAAAATTCACAGCCTTTACACCTGGGATCTTGATTTTTTATTATTTTGCATGTACGTATCTCGCTAGTAATTCCTCATAACAGTTATTAATTTCAAAGAGTATACATGCTTTTATTAGGAATGACATTGGGATCTGTTAATGGCTTGTCCATAAACCTGAAATCTATATTTTTATGTAATATTTCTGAGATTTTTACCAGATATTTTCAGAATATAAAAGAGGATAGAAAGATAATTTCATTTGTTAGTTTAATTATATAAATTAAATGGTCCTTGAATTTTCATAAGAAAGAAAGTTGCTATAATATGGTTGGAACAATTCAAATTTTAGGGTTAGAAGTTAGTTAGGTGGTTAAAATACTTTTAAATCATACAAATAATCACAAATCCCCATTCATAATATGAAAGTAACTTAATAAATTAAATCATAATTTTTAATTAAATGGTGATAATAATTGTTTTTTTATTTATTTCTTTAATCTTCAACATACCATTAATATGTTTAAAAACTCTACAATCTAATAAACATGACAATCAACATAATTATATAAATCAAATTATTGTATTTTGTTTTATGTACTTCATTCAGAAAATGTAAGCAACTTAATAAATTAAATCACAATCTTTAATTAATAATGAAGAATATTCTTTTTTATTTAATCGTGAACATACAAATAATATATTAAAAAGAGTATAATCTAATAAACATGATAATTAACAATTAACATAATTATATAAGTCAAATTATTGTATTTTGTTTTATGTACTTCATTCATAAAATGCAAGTAATTTAATAAATTAAATCACAATTTTTAATCAAACGGTAATAATCAAGAATATTTTTTTTATTTAATCTTGAACATACAAGTAATATATTTAAAAACTCTACAATCTAATAAATGCGATAATTAACATAATTATATAAATCAAAGTATTGTATTTTGTTTTATGTACTTCATTATATATTATATGTATATGATTTGTTTTTATTTATAGAAAAATAAATATATATATAAAGAAAAGAAGGTAGATTTTTGTAGAAGGAGGAGTGAAAGTTTAGATTCATTTTTACTTCTTTATACTACTTAAATCATGGAAGGATTTCACTTTTTGGTGGTGAATACAAATGCAGGGTCCTTCCTCTTGGGTAATTTAATTGTGCTTCAAATTAATTTACATTAAATTGTCCATCTAGGTAAGTAAACTTGCAAAGTACACTTCACTATACGTGTTAGCATATTTCTGTTCAATTATAAAAGTGTTTTAATCTATGAATGAGAAATAAATTTTTTAACTATGAAGGTAAATGAAAACGATTCTATGAAAGCATATAAAATGGACCAAGTCAAAGTGTTATGAATTGAAATCCTAATCTAAAATGTTGTGTGATGCAAACATGAGTGTATTCTTCGATGAAACTCTCTTGGGCAAAGCACGCATATTAAATTCCTATCATAATCTAAAATGTCGTGTGATGCAAAGATGAGTGTATTCTTCAATGAAACTTTTTTGGGCAAAGCACACATATTAAATTCCTATGAAATTCTCATTTTAGGGAAGTAAGACAGTTTTCTCTAAAAGCAATATAAAATGTATTCTATAAATTCAAAGCATAGACAACTATACAATCAAAGAAAGACCAATTTTAATCTAATAGAAGTAAAGAAAGTTATACTAAGAGAGGAGTAATGCAAGACAACTTCTATTCTCATGAAAGTAAATAAAACTTATGTTATAAGGCAGTAATCTATTTTGATAAAAGAAAAAAAAATATTACTTATGAAAGTAGTAATGACTATTCAAGAAAAAAATAGAAATTATCTATAAAGGAAATAAATTTGTCTTAAGAAACATGAATTGAAAATCTTGATGGCATGTGACTAATGATTTAGAATTCTTAGATGAAAAACCGAAGATGCAAGTTTATATTATGTAAGTAGTTATGTGAATAAAACAATGTGCTCATAAACCTTATATTATGACTACAAGACTAGAAATGAATATGAAATCAAAGAGCTGGAAATAAATGCAAACTTATAACCTTGGAATCAAAATGTTTTTGGTCTTTTTACATAAAATTTAAGTGCTTGATCTATCATGTAAAAGAAGAAACACAGTTAATCAAAATAAATACTTCTTAAGGATTTGAATGTGAAAGAAAACAGAGTATGTAAAAGAAAACAAACATTGTTAGGGTTGTTACAATCTACTCATCAAAATGCAATGACAACAAAAGACAAAATATGATATTAAACTGGAAACTGTGCGTACATAACTTGTTCAAAGTTACATAACATCTATGTCTTCTCATAAAATAGATTACAATATTTTATAGAGCTTTGAAACAACAACGAACTCAAATTTTTGTTTCTTGAATTCTGGTCTTGAGATATTAATAGATCAGTAAGAGAATTAAAAAAGAAATTTGATTGATATTTGGATCAAAGTTGAGCCTATATCTATTTAAAGTTATCTTCGCGCCATGAATTTGGTAAAGAAAATCTCATTCAAATCTCTTTGCTTACTTGGTGTTGAGTGACACATTGAAAAACCATTCATTCACGGAATTTAGAAAAATAGGGTTCAAAGAGGCAAACAAATTTCTTTAACGGTTTGGATTTGGAGGACCCAATTTGTGTAGAGCTTAAATAGGCTCATTATACAAAAAAAAACCATGTTCTCATTTTCAAAATTCATTTCCATTTTCTTAGAAAACGCATATGAAGTTTGCTAGTGAAAATTGTTGCTTGTTTCCTTTGATGAAATTTTGGAGGTTCACACATGTGAGATGGGCGATATTTGAACAAGAATATTTCATATTGGGGTTCTTAGAAACAAAACCCATGTGCTTGATTTCCTTCTAGAGTGGTGTTAATACCTCAAGCATAAAGATGGCTAATGAAACTTACAATAAGCTATTGAAGTCAAGCTAACAAATTGTCATTAGTAAAACCAAGCATAATTCTTATCAATTCATTAAAAATAAAGGAAATATATGATAGTTAACCACTTTTAGCATTGTAAATGATCATGATGTTTTTGCGTGAAATTGAAGAAAATAGGGTAATCAATGGATGAGGAAATGACAAAAATAGTTAAAAGGATGATTGTAAATAATGATAAAATGATAACAAATCAACAACCAAACCTCTCCCCCAAATTGAGATCCTATTGTGTCCTCATTCAGATGAAGGAAAATAAAAAAATTGATCAACATATTTACTCTAGAATGTATCCTTCTTTCTTTGGGAATGAGTTATCTTTCTTCTCCCATTTCTTAGCAAACTTGAACAATTATCTAGTATGCTCTATCACTGAAATATTTTGTGTATTATGTCACTATCTCACCTCATTCACCAAGACATTGACCAAGTTATTAGAGTGACACAAGTGGTCCTTTACTATGCTAAATAGGTGGATATCCTTACACAATGCTTTTGTTACATTCCCCATCTTCTGGTTTTGCTAAGCCACTACTTGAAGTTCAACAACCTATGATTTCACTAAAAAATATGGTGGAAAGTATAGAAAAAGTAAAATTGAGCAATTAACACATTTTAACTTGTTCAAAGAAGAAACACACAAAAATGATAGAAATATTGATGTTTACCTTAGAAGTCTAGCTCTTGTAACCTTATTCTCATGTAACACATGCATACATAAATGACAGTATTTATTATATGAAAGGATGGATAGAATGGATTTCTAATGTAAAAAATGATTAAGGCTAAGTAAAAAAGTTGACAAAACAAGTGAATTATTCAACCTTATAGACTATACAATATGCGATATCATGGTATATAAGAGGTTTTAATTGGATATGATAGATTTGAATATAATACAATGTGAGTGGGATGTATTATTAATTTTTTATATATTCTATTTCCTATAGTTTACTAAAAATAAACAGATAAAATGTTACCTTGTTACCTTTCACAAAATTTGGAAATTATGCTTTAAAAAGCTAGTCTTTAATTTAAGTTTCCTTGATGTGGTTGATCACCATGTTGTTGAAGATTTTTGGTACTTACTATTTGATGCTGGAATTTATGTTCAAGTGAATAGATGTGTCTCTCTCCATGAACCTGTTGAGGACTCAAAAATTGCTGCAACAACATTGGGGGATAAGCACCCGGTCTGGACCTTAGTACAGCTCCTTTTCCGTTTGGGATGGTGGCTCCGATTGGAGATAACAGGACTAGTTTCCCGGTAGTAAATAAAAGGGATGAATGGGTGATGAATAGTCTGCTTAAGTGATAGGCGACTAGCTTATTCTATTGACAAAAATAGGGAACTAATACTAATCCCACGAACAACTTATTCATTCGGAATGCAGTGTTAAATAATATTTATCTATCTAACAGGCATGTAGATGACTCTGTAAAATAAATAAGAGACATTCAATCATTCAAAGATTACTTCATATGAATAGTCACAATGAAGCGATAAATACAAATTACTGCATTCACTGCTTATATCATCGATACATATATACGATTGAAAGAGAAGCATGCGATAAACAACCAATAGTGGAATGCATAAAGAATGCTGCGAAAATCACACATATATATAAGTGATAATAGCAAGAGCAATTTAAACAACAATTCATATAACAAAAATGAGTACAGATGTAGATAATAATACCATGTGAGCTGCAGATCAATCCGAAATATCAATCGCCATTCAAAATTCCTTCTTCAACACAGAAATGCTTTTAAACAATGACAGTAGTGCACATTTGCATAAAAACCTTCCTCATTAAATTCATAATAATTTGTCCAGTTTCATAAAAAAATATCCCTGAAGTACAATAGTGCAACTACAGGGTTTAAGTCATATACAAAACTTTACGGCCCTTTCTAAATGCATGAAAGGGTCTATAAATACTACTAAGCTAAAAAAATCTATGAAACAAAATCCTACTAAATTGGTATCAGTAAGTGCGATCTATTTCTCAGGGGAAATCTGGCAGTCGGCGATGTGAGTCATGACTCAGGTTGTTTGCCCTTAAACCTGAGCTGGCTTATCGCAAGCATCGGCTCTACTTCTGGCTGTTTGTTGAGGTGCAAACTGAATTGGGAGGCGAAGGTGGCATCCTGAATGTCGGGTATAATATACCCGATAGCATCTGTGAGACATTTCAAGGTGACTCTTTGGCTGTATGGCTTGATCAAGAAGAACCAATAAGCATCCCATGTCAAATTGTTGATTCCAGCGATTAATCTTCCGTTTTTCTCCAGCTCCAGGTAGCATGAGTGCTCCAACATATTTGTCGCTGTTAATTGA
>APFE030290013.1:0-15575 GCA_000404065.3 Pinus taeda
TGGCTATAAAAAAACTGCAATGGCACAAACTTGGGCAACAAAGAATTTGTGTTCTTACAATGAGGTTATTAGAAGGCAGAGGCAGACGATAAGGTTTTTTCCATCTCCCTCGGTTTCTGTTTCAGTGAATAACAAGTTTGCGCCCTCTGTTTCTGTTTCAGTGATCAATAACTCTGCCGCCCTTCAATATGGAATCTGGGCCTTCGATTGCGCAGCTGTCAAAACGGAAGATCTGCCGCAGAAATGGAGCTCCGAGAGGATGCTTGGGTCGTTTACGTTGGAGAGGAGGAGGAGCGCTTCATAATAGCAATCAAGGATTTGCATCATCCGTGCTTCAGTCAGCTACTGGAGGCCGCAGAGGAGGAATACAGATTTGAGCAGAAGGGTGCCCTACGAATTCCATGCAATGTACACCCCACAAAAGTTGTTCTAGAGCTCTGGGTTGACAAATCAATTCAACGCAAGACAATTAATAAAAAAATTGTAGAAGTTCTTGACAAATTTCATCTACCATAACAATCTTATAAAGATATGACTATCAGATTATATATATGCCATACGACCAGGGCCATGCTACCCATTTTGTTGCAAAATCCGTGATTTCAAACAATAGAAACAGGATAACTCAGACTGAAAATAAAAAAATAAAAAAATATAATCAGAGTAATGAGATTACCTGTAAATATTGCCATCCTTGTTCTGTAAACCACATCCGAATGAATGTTTTTGCTATTTGCCATCCTTGTTCTGTAAACCACATCCGAATGAATGTTTTTGCTATTTTGATTTAGAGCTGGGTCACTGACAGTCTCAATGTGGATTCGGGAGTCTGCACTCTCCGAATGAAATGCTTGCCACTAAAACACCACCTGTTTCAAAACCTGTTATTTGAAACTTGAAAGGTCTCGCCGAATGAAATGCTTGCCACTAAAACACCACCTGTTTCAAAACCTGTTATTTGAAACTTGAAAGGTCTCGCTTGATGGTGACGGTTGATGGTTCGTATGGACCCTCGAGGACGGTTGATGGTTCGTATGGACCCTCGCACCCTCGCGCCTCTTATTCCTCAAATCAACGGCTGGTGGTTATCCAATCGTCTAACAACAAAATCTAATGGTACATATTTTGACACATCAGCAGTGAGGAGAGTTTATCTCAGAGGGAACGCCTTACGGCGTAAAAATTGAATAACCAACAAAAGTGATTTCCGTCTCAAGGAAAAAGCCTTCAAAGAAAAGGTATTTTCTGTTATCAAAAAACTTATCATGGATATTTTTTTTCTTGCAACAATTATGGGCATAAAGACATGGAGTATAGATGGCATGCAAGAAAAAAAGATGTTTTGGGTAAAAGTAACCAAAGAATGTTCAAAGTGGCCAGGAGATGGCATGTTCACAGGACTAAAGGCCTTGAGAAAAATGTTTTCATTTATAAAAACTTCTTTGCCCCATTCTTAAGTAATCTAGAATGCTACAACTATGGAAATTTTGGGCACAACACAACAAGATGTCGATATGAGAAGACAAAGCATGCTTCTTATAATATTCATGCAAATGTAGTAGCTCAATTTTTGAAGACAAAAAGGATCGATAAAGAAGAGGAATACGAGTCTGCCTTCAATGCTCTATGTCAAAAGGGAAATTTGAAAAGAGGAGGAACAAATCAAAAGAAAAACAAGAAGAAATATCCTCTTACCCTCGCAACATACCCCTCTATAAGGAAGAAAGGAAATAATAAGATATGGATAAAGAGAGAGGAACAAAAAGGGCGGTGTCCTCCAATCATATGAATTGAAGAAAAAGCTCAAGTAATGGAAAGAGAGAAGACCAAAGAAGGTTTGGATGAAGGAAGATGATCTACTGAGTGGGAGTAGGTCCTTTGTTTCTCTTTATTAAAAGAAGAGAATGGACTCAAGGGAGGTCAAACACGTTAGATTCATAGGGAGGAGTAATGAAGTTAATGGTAGGTACAGAGAATGAAGACTACAAGGACCATGATGCACAAAATATGTAATGGAGCCTACTTGACTCCAAGACAACCATGCTTGAGCTTCCTTGCATGATATGGAGAATTAAATGGAAAAGATGGCTAGGTGTAGAAGCTTTGATCACAATCCAAGAGATCCATGCCCATATGTATAGTCTAAACTCTAAGTACTTTTAGTGTGTGCTACAGATGTGGTTTCCTTATAGTGGACGCTACAACAAGCAGGAGGTCGAGATAAGAAAGTGAATGGAGCATCTAGCATTAGCATTAAAGAGAATTAGTAATAGAATATATCTACATAGAAAGAAAAAAACCTTACTGAAATGTGCAAGTTGACTGAGGATTTACTTCTCAATAGGGGAACACTCAGGTGTCCATTCTCAGTGTTTAATGCAGTTATAGTGGCCCCACACTTCAATGAAATAGTAGGATGGAGTGCCATGCTAAAGCACACTCTCAAGAAGTAGAGAGGAAAACATAGACAACTTTTTCCACTCTGCAGTAGAGGAACTAGGAGTATAACAAATTCCCCGTGTAGTAGAGGAACAAAACTCTAGATTACAGTTGAGCAAGGTGGGGGAGGAGAAACATTGCTTCTAGTGAGTTGAGTGGAGATCTCTGAGTGAGAGTGCACTATTGAGAAGAGTCCAAGTGTTCTTGTGCTATAGAGAGAGGTTGAGAGTGCCTATGCATAGGAAAGAGGCCTAGAGTGTGCATGTGTTGTTGTGAGAGGTTGATAGAGCCTATGAAATAGAAAGGGTTGAGAGCTGAGCGAAAGATGCTAAGTGTATAGGGCTGAGAATAGTGAGTTGCTGCTATGTGGACAAAGAGTGTTGTGTAGATCAATTTCAAAGGAGAAGAGAGAGATGAAATCAAGTAGAATGGTTTCCAAGTAAAACAAACATTAGTTACTTTTGAGTGTGGGTTCGAACATGCATATAGGAAATATGTGATTCTATCTCTATTGGGTCTCTAAAGAAAGGTTTGGGTTGGTTCCTGGTGAGCCCCAGTATTGCACCAAGAGTGATGCAACTCCCAAGGGCTAATCAACTCTATTTATCAACCCAAGGTTCATACAAAATTCGTGGTGATAGTGATATATACATAGTAGATGGAATTCTACTCATGCCACCCTCAACTAGGTCATTTGATCATTAGGGCTCCAAGACCATTCTTCTACTGAATTAGGGGGAAATTAACTACTGAAAGCGCAATTCAAAAGCTAGCTCTAATGTAGAAAAATTAAATTCTTTTCAAATCTAACTTGTATATGCTACCAACTTGTAAATTCTATTGAATCAATTCATGAAAGACCACAAGGGTTATGCTACCCATAGAAAGGAAACTACACTAATTGCAACCAACCATCTACCTATAAAATTCACTTGTAAACAAAAAATTATTTTACCAACTCAAGATTTCATCAACTATCTAATTCACACTTGCATATAAAGTAATGTTCTACTTGTTCCAAATCTGTGATAAAGAAACTAACATTATTCTCTCTTGCAGTGAAAGAAAAATGATGGTTGGAAAGGCCTAGGTGTTTCCTTTGATCATGGAATCCAAGTTGGGGGATCAACTTACCTCTAATCTAAGTCAAACTTGCATTATAGGTCAAAACAAGGGAAAAACATGTTGCTATAGGCATGCTACAGGAAGCTTCTACAGGATCCCTGTATTGCTACAGGAAGGCTGTTGATAGGGTCTGGAAGGTAAGAACAATGAGATCAAGGGATAGCAAGGTGGATGAAGGTTGTGGTAGATGGATGGAAGGTGACCAACACCCATAGACAAGCTCAACACTTTAGGAAGGCCAATTTTGGAGAAAGAGGGCTACTCATGGTGACCTAAGCGACAAATCTCAAGAACAATATTAGGGAATAATCAAAAGAGGGTGGAGAAGTCCTAGATGGAGGTGGTGCCTGCAAATCCAACAGTACTACAACATCACATGCACATGCTCTCTTATCATTCACATAATATCATAACCAATGGTGTAAAAGATGAGTTGAATTTAGAAACTATCTAACTTATGTGAAAAACTTTGATCTATGCAATGAATCAAATTCTAATCTACAACAATTATATGAAAAAAAAACTAATGTAGACCTATTTCCATGAATTCATCAACATAGTGTTTTTGGGTTTTGACTGTAGATTCCTCTACTTCCCATGAGGAAGATGAGATAGAGGCAACATTCACAGGATTTTTGAGGAATATATTCTAATAAAATGCATAAACTATCAAACATTTTGAGCTAAAAAGGAATATAAATACACAAGAGGGACCTAAGCTAATGGGGTTGGGCGCAAACCCTAGGGCTTCAGTCCTCTAAAACTAAGTTAGTGATGTATCAATAAGAAACTTCTCATTATCATTACATAAATGTCAAATACATCAAATAACAAATCCCTAGAAAATAGAGGCTTTTGTCTCCCAAAACTCGAGAAAGGTGGATCTATATCTTCCTTGAACTGTAAAGACTTGGCTGCCAATGACCTCGTCCTACTTGGCTGCAAGTGACTTCACGTTGATGAGAGATGAAGTGGTGGTCTTGGATGATTGAAGGAGTTAAGGAGGTGGACAACCTCCTAAAATCCCTCCCCATTGTCTACTCTGATCTCCTACATTGAAATTATCTCAAAATTGCTTCAATTACTGCAGTTAAACCATATTAGGCCACATGACATAGAAAAACATCCGCCACCCCTCACATTAAGCATAATGTAACAAAAATTGTATATAAATATGAGAAGGAGATAACTTTAAAGTTTGAGGATGGAATTTTGATCCTTATGATATACCTACTGATGAGCCTCATCATCACCCCCCTGCTGAAATTATTGGTTATCCTCTAAGAAACTCAGTCATCTATGTCCATGTCTTTCATGGCCTTGGTGACCTCTTTGACATCCAAATGCTCCTCAGATGGTGTGGCTTCTTGAGGATAGTATCCTGCATTCTTTTCTATTTATGTCCATTACTTCCTTTCCTCTTCTTCATTTCTTCCTTCCTGTAGGCCTAACAGCGAGGGTGGATTGAGCTTGAGTCCAATCTAGTTGATTTTTAGTTTTTGCATGAGTTTTTTATATAGGGGTGTCCTTTTCAATGCATTCCCCAACCTTTCAATAGAGTGATACTCCCTGATCTGGATATTGTGGGGTAATGCATTCCATCTTCTTTGGTAGGCTTGAGTATGTCTTCAAAATGTGACATGGCCTGCTCCTGGGTGGAAAGGTATTTTGGTGCTAGATCGGGATCATTAGAGATGATGGTATGATTGATAATGACATCCACTAGGATTATCTTCTCTGCCCTGATATATAGTGGTTTTTTTTCTTCCTTTTCCATTACTTTCTTTACCTCCTCATCTTTGACCTCTTCATGATTCATCCAAGATGCTAGGTCCATCAATTGCATGTCCCCCAACTTTGCAATGGGATCTTAAAAATTCATATCAGTCAAGGTGAGGTTATTCATGTAGAACTCAACCAATTTTTCTTTGTATTCTATACTACATTGGTCACATAATTCAACGAATTGTTTGTAGTCTTGAAATGGCATGGATCCATGTCATGATAGGGTCTTGATTTGGAATTGCATCCACTTCTCTTTGAGAAAGGTTGCATAATACTTGGATCGATGTCTACATTGTAATTCCTTCATGGATAGGCTTACCATTATGGCCAGTTGGGTTTCCTTCTCTTGCAGCTTCTCCCTCAACCATCTATTTTCTTCTTGTACTTGTTCCCTCATTGTGGACTCTTTCTCTCTTAGTTAACTTAATTATTTTCCCATTTCTAGGACCTTTACTTCCATGAGGCCCAGATATTCCACCTTTTTAGACTTAGCAATTTGCATCCATATGTGGGTTCTTCCTCTTTATACTTCTAGTTCAAATAAAAGTGGAATTGCAAATTTTTGTGGAATAACTCTCCCTCCTTGAATGAATTTATAGTAGGAGCTCAAACTAGGTTGTGGACTAGGCTCCTAGAGCTCTAGGAAGTACTTCTCAAATGTTTTTGGGGAAGCTTCCCCGTCATTTAGTTGTTGTGTTAACTTCTTCCCCTCCCTTTTTCCCCTCCTATTTCTCATTCTTCCCTTCCTGTTGCACCCTCTATTCTTCCTGTAGCGAACTCTATTTTTCCTATAGCATGATCTATTCTTCCTACAGCTTCTCCTTTCATTTTGTTGGAGGGTGGTAGGTGTATTAGGGTTGATCTAGTGGTGTGCCGCCTTACATATGCTATAGGAGTCTTTGATATGTTTCCTAGAGAGGTGAAGTCTTCAACTTTTCATTTATTTGGCCCCACCTCCTCTTTATTACTTGGGGACTCTTTAATTGTGATAGGGGCTTTTGTGGGAGTTTGAGGCATTCTTTTCTTGATCCTAGTGCTTTTCCTCATCTTAAAGTAGAGGGGAGTTTTCCTTTGCCTGTTCTTTTAGGGTTTAACTAGGTGATCAAGGTAGCTAAGGTGGAAGCTACCTCTTTTTCATTAGGTCCTGGAGACAAACTCTTTTTCTCTAGGGACACCCTTGCTTCTCTAGATTTGGTAGTTTTCTCAAAGGCTTGGTTTTTCATATTGCTCCCCCTCTTCCTCTTCATATTTCTATTTTTCTACCTCTTCCATTTTTTCTTCCTCTGTCCTCTCCACATCTGTCTCTCTTTCCTCTTATGCCCCTATCCCCTCTTTTTCTTCATCCTTCCCCTTTATTCCTCCAACAATAGAGGTTGGGGTCTCACCTGATGTGAGGGTCTATGTGTCAATGAAGGTCTCTTTATCCATATCAATGAATTTGGATGAAAGGAAAGAGATCCTTATTTTGTTCAAGGCATCCACCACTATTAGTTTAATGAGGCCATGGTGGCCTAGGTGTTGGTGTTTTCCCTCTCTCGCTTTTTGGCTCATGTCCCTGATAGACTGTTGGAGGAAGTATGGTACACTGAGTCTTTGAGCTAGGGGAAATTCTGCTTGAAACCTTAGTTCATGGAGTAATCTAAAATGGTAGCCATAGACCACACTCAACTTTCCTTCATAGGAGATGTATTTTAGGATATGGTAGGCCACCTCAACTGAGGGATAGTGTAGGCTTTCCCTCCTAACTCCATTCTAGTCTTCAATAGCTTTTTCATTGGCCCTGAAGAAGTTCTTTTTAGCAGTGGCACTTGTGGTTTTTCTTTTCTGCCCCATTTGATCCTTAGGGGTAGGGTTGTCACCCTGCTAATTAGCTCAGCACTCATTGAAATAGCTAATCCCCTGACCACAGTGGTGGCACTGACTTCTGTTTAAGCATTCAAGGCCATGGAAAATTCATATGAAATGTCATCATCATATCCATTTAACAGTTCAAAGAATCCTAGCCACTGATGTATTCTAAAAATTTCTAACACGGGAGGGTGGCTATGGATTTTATTAGTGTCTGAGGGCTACCTTCTATTAAATCCTCCCCCCATCTCTTTTCTATGTTTCCAACTAAGTGAAGGAGAGATGCTTCCTAGAACAACTCTGATTTGTACCTTAGTGGCAGTAGAGGGTTGAAATATCTAGTTGAAGATAATTTCCTATATTCCTTCTAATCTATAGCTAGAAGATTTCTTTCATTTCACATTTTGACAGATATTTCCTATAGAATTTAGAGTGCACCAGCATACAAGTTATGGACACATGAAGGAGAGGGTGCACTTACTTTTTACCACATGGCATGGGATAAAGATAATAAATTGGAGACCAATTTGACCCTTGGTAGCGTTCCTTTGCCCTTTTAGTATTCCTCTAGCAGTCTCTCGGGCTTCCTATAGCATTTGCAGGCTTCCTGTAGATCCCTACTATAGAAATGGCATAACATGGTTAAACTCTCCTTGATGGCACCACAAGCTCGTCCTCACCTTAACTATTTTTGAAATGAGCCTGAATGTAAGAGAATTCAAGCCCCAGTACATAATATGTTAGTTTTGGCTTAGGCTTTGATCAATGTGATGACCTAGAAGATACATGAGGTGTCCTCTTTTAGATCGTTTTCCCCACCTAGAGTAATCATTCCCTCATCCCTCATAATCAACACCCACTCTCTGTGATCCTAAATTGATTAATGTGACACCTCCATGTTGCATGAATTCTCACCCTCACGTTTTGTTTACTGACCGAGGGTGTCCAAGTTAACTGGCCACCTTCAACTTATTAAAATACCTCCTCTCAACAGTTACACATTTTTCATTATTTACACATAGGGAGGATATGAGAGTTTTTCGTACCTATGCCTACCTCATGATTGAATGATTTAGGGATGTGCATGCTGGAGTTGAACATTTTTATTTCCATCAAGGGATTTGACTTGCTGTGTTCTTTTATTTCTTGTGTATATCTTATTTGCTTTATGGTATTTGACTGTTGTTGTTTCGATGTGTGTAGGTACCTTGTTAATGTCAAAGTTTTTGTTGCTAGTGGAGGGTCTTGTTAGGAGTGGTATGACTACTGCAGAGTGCCTCATGAGTTGGTATCACCCCCCCTACTGAGAAAAAAAATGAGATGATGACTTTATGTGAGGTTTTCATAAGATGCTCTAGGAGGAGGTACTCTTCCTGTAGGAGTACTTTTCTTCTCTTCCGGGATCTTCAAATTGGATGGGGATGATGATAAAGGATGTAAAGGGTCTAGCAGATGATTCTAGTACTCCGAGGGAGTGGTGTAAATTTTTGAAAATGGAGAGGATGTTCTCTGCTTGTTTCTCAAGAAAGTTTTACAAGGTAAGACAGAGTGGAGGGATTTTAGTGAAAAATATAAGTTTTTTATGAACTAGAATAGATGACTGATGGATGGATGGTGTAACATGATGGGGGAAACCTTATTTATCCTTTTCAAGGTCATTCTTAGTGGTCCTTTCATTCTAATTTCCCTGTTGTAGCTATTCGGAGCCCTCATGTAGCACTACATGACCTTACTATAGCAATTACAGGTCCTTCCTGTAGCAATCTAAAGAGGGGGTAAAACTTAAATTTTGAGATAATGGATGATAGGGAGTGATGAGAACATGATTTTGGATGGAGTATGTGGAGTGGATGGAGGGAGGAGTGGAGAGAATCTTGAGGATATTTGCCCTATAGCTATGGAATCCACCGATGTCTTCAAACCTGCAAAATGACAAAAAAATTAGTAGGCATGTTATGGGTCCATGTCCTCAGCTTTTTCCTTTATTTTCTTCCTTCTCTTTTATTTATGTATTTATTTATTTATTTGAGACACACAGGCTACCTCAGGAGAGGTTTTCAACCTTTATGCCTGCCCTAGGTGCCTCAAGAGAGGTTTTCATGCAAGGATCTTTATATTTTCTTCTTTTTATTTACTCCTAGGCTGCCTCAGAGAGGTTTTCAAGCCAAGGGTTGGCCTCAGATGCCTCATAAATGTTTTCATCCATGCCTTTTATTATTAACTTTTTTTTTTCAAGATAATATCTAGAAATGTTGTGGACTGGAATCTATTACACTTCCAATCACATTGACCTCTCTGTTGATGGTGCTGATAAATTCTTCCTTAGATAGGTTTTTTGTATACCTTCAACCAATAGCTATTGAAAAACAAGGGAATCCCTTCTTCATCAATGGTCCTAATTTGAACAACTTCATTATCATGTTTCTCTATCAGGTATGGCCCTAACCATCTTGTCATTAGTTTTCCTTTGAAATCCTTGAACCTAGAGTGATATAATAATGCCCAATCCCTTTCCTTAAAACTTTGTCCTTGATATGCCTATCATGCCATAATTTCCTCTTCAATTGTATAATTTCAATGTGTAGGAAGGCCTACATTCTGAACTCATCCAAGCCATTCAACTGGAGTAGCCTCTTCTACCATTCTTTGGTGACATATGTCCAATTTGGTTGTCATTCTCAAATTATTATACTCGAACTCGATAGAGAGCAGAGCTTTATTTCCATAAACTATATCATATGGAGTGAAACCATTAGTTATTTTCCAAGTTGTGTTATAGGCCCAAGTGGATTCCACTAACCTCTCTTCCCAATCCCTCTTGCTGCTACTCACAACCTTGGTGAGGATGCTCTCCAAAGCCCTATTTTTTACCTCTACTTGTCCATTTTCCTCAGGGTGACAAGAAATATATTTTTTGTGTTGGATATGATGCCACCGTAATAGGTTCTCAATCAAATGTGATGTGAATTGATCTCCTTAATCGATGACTATTTATCTGGGGTGCCCAAATTCGTAGAATACATTCTCCCTTAATAACTCAACCACTTTCTCCTCTATTGCTACCTTGATAGCCGTTGTCTTAACCCACTTTGTCAAATAATAAGTGCACACAATAATGTACTTTTTCTACCCTAATGGTGGATCAATTAGCCAAATGAAATCCATGCCCCACTTGTAAAATGGCTCCAAGTCCACCTGGGGTTGTCAAGGAATTTCATCTTTGGGTGTGCGTTTCCCCATCCTCTAGCGCTAGCCATATCTTTTGTTATACCTTCTTGCATATTGGTCGAGAGTGGGCCAATGATAGCCAGTTTGTAGAGATGTGAAAGTTGTTATCTTGGAAGAAAAATGACCTCCACATGGCCCATCATGATCCGCTGAGAGGATGTCAAAGACTTCCTCTTCCCTAACACATCTCCCTAAGATCCGTTCTGGTCCCAGCTTGAAAATATTTCCCCCAATCCAAGTGAAAGGGGAACTATTCCTTACAATTCTACTCTTCTCCCTAGATGACAGATATGGAGGAAATCATACAGAAACTAGGTATTTGGCTATACCAGCAAACCATTGAGAGAGAACTGAGATAAAAAATAAGCGCTCATACGATAGCTGATAATCAACCATCGCTTCATCACCTACATGCAAACAAAGTCTACACAGAAAATATGCAACTACATTTTCTTTTCCTGACTTGCGAATGATAGTTAAATCAAACTGTTGTAACTATTATCACTCAGGTTATCCCTAAGCTCCTAAAGGGATACGCCCGAGGTAACCACAAACCAATCTTTGGATTGCAGGTTGTAGCCCACCTGCAATCAGAGAGGGCTCTCTCTTTATGATTTAGCTTTGTTGAGGATGATTTTAGGCTAGCTATTAGGTTCAGGGGTTTGATTTTTTGTTTGGATGGAAGATGCATATAATGAAGATAATTCCAAACAGAGAGGCAAGGTAAAGTGTGATAAGTTTCAAACCATTGGGCATGGAGCCACACATGAGACAATTATCCATTTGCTGAAAGGATGGAATGACAATCAGTGATGAAAGGAAATCAAGAATCTATCACCAACTGACAGGGAGGAGAAGTGAATGAATGGTTATCTAGGAGCAGTCAAGAATTCCTAAACTAGCGTTCATATGTGAAAGAAACAGCGTAAACAAGATCATTTAAGTATGCATGTTCATAACTATTCCTGATGAAAACATGAATAAATTGCAGAAATTGAGCCTAGGGTGCAGCTAAGCAAATCCTAAACTATTCTTCTTTTCTGCAATTTAGATGGCGCATTGATGATAAAACAAACATGAAAACTAACAGAGTTAAGAAACACTTATTGAACCATGTAGAAGCACAGGAATTCCACAGTCACTCCTCGGCCAATTAAACACAGCAGACAATTTCAGAATCCATGCTTTCAACAGTCTTTGATTATAGAAAGTATCACATTTATAGTGCGAGTCTCTGCTCGAGCAAAATATCGAACTAACAAAGAACAAGCAATCAACCAACCAACCCCTTCTCCATTTTTCAGGGTGGTATCTATAGGAAAAATATCTAAAGTTATTTATTACAACCAACCTAAACAGGTCTGCAAGAAAAGATTTCTAAAACCTAATTGTTGCTGGAAATTAAATGCAAGTAAGTCCTTTGGGCTGCGCCAGAGGTAGCTGGATCAAGTTGAGTTGATGCGGTGTCCTGTGTGACTTGGTGCAGTGGTTCTGTCATAACTGTGTATTGAGTTCTGGTCCACTGATCTCCTATGAGTTTAATGTGCGGTCATTTGTGTTGGTGAGCCTTCAATGCGTCCTCAACTGCTTCTCGACTTTCAGGGCCTTCCCTTTAATGGTGGATTTGCCTCGAGCCCTGAGAAAATCTCCTCTGATACACTTTTCCGCTACATTGATAGTTTTTGCCACTTCCTGATACTCTTTGACATGATTTTTATTTGCATATTTGATCTGATAGTCTTTAATCTCTGTTCCTGGTCTCTCTCTGTCTTCAAATACGTTTAAATTGGCAAAATTGGGATTTTCCGGGCCCTTTCAATGCAAAAAGGGCCAAGGAATCAAAGATTCCCTAAAGATTCCCCTCTTTGGCCTATTTCCCGTAACGCGCAAATTGCGCATCGAAAATTGCCTCCTTTTTTCATTCAGGAGCTCCGAAGCTTGACTTTCGCGCTTGCGTGTTTTTTCCATTTTTTTTTTGTTGCTGACGTCAGCATGACGTCAGTGGTACGGTGGATGACGTCAACAGTGGGTCCTCTAGTACGGATATGACGTTAGCATGCTGACGTCAGCAAGGTGATGTGGTAGTACGGTGGGGTGATGACGTGGCAGGGACACGTGGCGGGTGACGTGGGCTGGGCGCAGGCAAGGAGGGGTGAGGTGGAGGCGACATGGCGGAGTGATGTGACGCTCCTATAACCTGATGGGAGGGCCGTTTTGTAGCTCATCGAACTGCCTTTGGTATGGAGGCGGTTTTTGTCAGGGGCAGCCCAATACAATGGGAAGCCGCTAGCTGTCCCGGTGTATGACGGTAAAACCGTCGGACATCGGGTGCTAACGTTCCCATACAAAAGGGCGCTTGATATGGATAATGGCCATCAGATCTAGAGGGGGCGATCGTACAGTGGACGGTTGGAGAAGGCACATGGGGTTTAGTACAAGTGCGCATGCGTTAATTTTTAATTTTTCGCAGTGCAGCTCGGTTTAGAACTTTAGGTTAGGGGTTAATGGGTTTCAGTGCTTGGTGATTTATTAAACAAACATTAATAAATTCCAAAGAAAATGCGCGCCAGGGGGGGGGGGTTTGCATTTGGAGAGGGTTTCTTTGTGTTTTGGAAGGAGTCCAAACACCTTGGGGGGGAAATTGTGCAGAGATGGGGGCTCTTACTAAGGTCCAGATGACTTAGTAATTCCCAGAGAGATACTTATGGTTATATTTCAACTGGGGGGAGGGGATATTTACATAAGGGGATTATTTACATGGTTTTAGTAGGGGGATGGGGAAAAATATAGGGAGTTAAATAATAATGTCAGTAGTTAATATGGAAATGACAAGAAAGCACTAAGTTTCAGAGATCTTAGGCTTCAAAGGGGAGATAGAACTTTATAGAGAAAGAATGGACCCTCCTTGAGTGAAGCAGATCTTTCACCAAGGCTAATGACATGGAAAATGATGAAACTAAGAGATATCAAGCAGATCTTGACCTATTTTGGGGAAATTAGTAAATGATTTAGGGAAGAGGAAGAAAGGGAAATTAGTTATGCCTGATTTGAGCTCCTCCATATGAAACTGCCTGATGACTGTGACCTGAGTAGAGATGATACTTTGAAAACATGAAATTGATCAGAAATCCAGATTCTGCAACCTCAAAACTAGTTACCCATCCTACTTTCCTAACATTTTTTCTTCTTTTTGGTTTGGGTGCACTTGGACTTGCAGACCCACCTTTTGAACTTTTTCTTTTTCTGTCTTCCTATCTACATCTACACTTATTTCTTCCAAGGGCCTAGTTTAAGCAGTTGGGCTCCTTTGATTCTCTACCTATCTAAGAATCTGCCAAGATTAAGCTGTTTGGACAGATTTTCATTCTCTATATTCTAAAACAGGAAATTGAAACCTAGGGAGACCAAGATTAAGCTGTTTGGACCTCCCTTTAGCCGAAAATTCTCCAAAACTGGAATGACTCTTCAAATTGGAATGTAGTAGATGAACTTTGAGTAGGCTTCTTTCATGGCTTCTTTCTTTGGTGACTGTTAGAAAATATGGAGCATTGTAGCATGCAAAGTATGACATATTTGGCCTGTAAAAATGTCCATCATGAAATATGAGTAACCTACTGCAGCAGGAGGCTAACAGTGGCTCCACTTGGGGATGGCTTTTCCTTGTGAAAGGCCAAGAACAACAGGTCAGACTGCCTTGATCTTCTGTTATTGTTGTGCTTTTGAAAACGTCTTAGTGCTTATTGTTGGATTAATCTGAAACTTTGAACTACAAATAGCACTTTCCCTTAACTGATTTTCTAGTGAACTTTGAAGCACCACCTGCTTTCTTCTGCTTGCTTTTAGCATCGGACTGTTACAAAAATAAACTAAAGTGCTTATATATACAAACGTTTATGTACAGAGAATAACACCGCCCGTTCTGTTCAATCAAAAAGGATCATTGTAGTGTTTTAGCATTCGGCCATTGACAAGGCCTTCTTCAGCTGTGCTGCCATCTGGAGATCTGAGAAAATATGTATTATTGCCTTGCACAGCGCTGATAATGTATGGCCCTTTCCACAGAAAATCTAATTTTGAATGCCTGCCCTTGTCCTCTCTTCGTGAATCCCATCTAAGAACTTTGCTTCCAACCCAAAAATCCTCTGCTTTAGCTTTCTTATCAAACATCCTTTTGCGCTTCTCTTGCAGCATTTGAGCTCTGTCATACACTTGCTCTCTAGTTTGCTGAAGGTGAATGGTTTGATTAACTCTTCTCTGCATGTCATTTGGTTCTGCCTGAATCTCCTGCAGCAGTTTGATAGTAGGAATGCCCAAAGATGAAGGAAATTTGGCTTCCATGCCATATACTCGCTCATAAGGGCTCATCCCAATGGATTTCTTAGTTGAAAGTTTGTCTGCCCACAGAGCATTTGTGAGCTTCCTATGCCAGTTCCTTTTGTTTTCCTCCAGCAACTTCTTTATGATGTTGATGAGGCTTTTGTTGGATGATTCGGCCAAGCCATTACCTTGAGGATAGTAAGTTGTGGAGTGGCCCAAGGTAATGTGGAATTTATGGCAGAAATTGATGATCTTTTTGGATTTGAAGGAAGCAGCGTTGTCAGTAATAATTTTCTCAGGGCAGCCAAATCTGGAAAGGATATTGCTCTCAAGGAATTGGATAATGGTGGAGTCATTGGCTTGTCTACTGGGATGGCTTCAATCCACTTAGTGAATAATCAGTGGCTGTTAGAATCCACTTGTGCTGGCCTGAGGAAGAGGGATGAATTTCTCCAATGAAGTCGAGACCCCATTGTTGAAAGGCTTTTCTGTTGAAATGGGCTTAAGGGGCAAAGACAGTAATTTTCTTTTCCCTTCAAAGATTTGTCATTTGTGACATAAAACATCAAACTTCTTGACATGTGAAAAAATAGAGGGCCAATAATAACCAGCCCTTAAAATATTGTCAGCAATGGACTTCCAATATAAGTGTCCTCCACTGTCCCCTGCATGGAATTCTTTCATGATGTTGTTAGTTTCATTGATAGTCAAACAATTAAGCAATATTCCTTCATGATTTTTCCAAAACAAAGCACCATTTATGACACAAAACTTTGATGATTTCATCCTTAAAAATCTTTTCTTGGTCTTGGACAATCCTGGGGGAGCACACA